>VXBJ01005960.1:795653-865801 GCA_013400055.1 Nycticryphes semicollaris
AGCACCTTCCTGCCTGCAAATATTTTATGACCAAGACATGTTGGGTTACTGAATTGCCTATGGCACACACATACTGCCTGGGAATTCAGGTGTGTGTTTGATTTTCAGTATCATCTGGCAAATGGGGGGATCAGAGACTGGCAAGGCAGTAGAGCTGAGTAGGTGGGGAGGGGAGACGTTTGGCAAGCTGGTCAGAGCTGATTTAATTCCCAGGAATCAAGGCACCAGTTTTGAACAGAAGGACATGTTGCTGGCCTCAGCCTGTAAAACAGTTTAGGAATCAACTGTGATTACGCTGAAGCAGGCTATCAGCAGCCCAGCTCTGGAGGGGATTAGGGCAAGGAAGGGCTTGTAAACTCCTGGTTACTGAGCTGTGCAGAGGCTCCCAAGGTGCTGAGAGGTCAGGGAGAGAGCACAGGGTTGGGCAGTTCTGCCACCTCCCGTGCCATGGGGCTAGATACAGATGGCAGCTTTCCAGGTGGGCTCCACAGAGATCATAGAATCACAGGGTGAGAAGTGACTCCGTACTGTACAAGGGAGGATGTAGTGGGGGAAACTGAAGTCAGTGGAGCTGAGCACGCAGAGCTCTTTTGCCGTAGTTTTAATAAGCTCATCTGTGTGAAGACAATGTACGTAACTCTGAGAGAACCATGAAAACTCTTCAGCTTTTGTACATGCCAGCTAGTAAAATGGATGTGAAAGCAACTTTTATGAAATCCCAGCTTTCCAGTCTCAGGAATGGCATGTCCTGATCATGCCTGTGCTGTTTGGGTCCTTCTCACCTGGCTACTTGCACATAAAGCAGGCCAAAGAAAAACTTCGGTGGGATTCACAGCAGCCTTTTGAGCAACAAATAAATACACTAAATTCTCGTCCATTGAGTACTCTGAGCCTAGTTAAGCTAGGTCTGAAGAGCACACAGTCCTATACAGGAGATATATACATATAGAGAAAGAGAGGAAACACCTTTGTTTCCTGTAGTGCAATAGCAATAAGTTCAAGGTATGTTTCACTTAAAAATGGAGATTATTTTCAGAAAGCAATACCTCTAAGAGAGGACTCTCAACAGAATTCACTTTTCATGTATAGCTTTAGGCTGTGCTGATGTGTTGACCCAAACACCTCATAAATTTAGCCTATATGGAAGGCGCTGCATGTAATTAGCTGAAGCAGCTAGAACATTTATTATGATAATTAAAGTCAATTACTTTTATGACAGGATCAAAAAACAAACAGCACCTCTAACATTTCCCTCATTTTCCTATCTCTTGCACAATATAATATTGCCACGGTAATTACTGTATCTCACCACCCTTCCAGCAAATTCCAAAGGCAGGGACATCTTAATTCACTTGGCTAGTTTCCTTCCACATGACTGCTTCACTCAGTGGCAGTAGATAGATATGTTCCTCAAAACATTGATAGCACTCCTGACTTGGTTTGCTTTAAAAATTGAGTAGTTTATTGTTGTCAGGACACCTCTGAATAATGAAGGACATGGTTTGAATTATTGCTAAGAAATTATTAGCTCATAAGCAATGCTAGACACATCCTAATGCACTCTGAAATAGGGTGTTATTATGACTATGGGAACAATACGAGACTGAGAATATCTTATACCATTCATTTCTGTGTAAATGTCAGTTCGGTTCGGAGCTGGACTAGAATAGCAGTTTACTAAAATAATCACAAACTACTTTTCCTCTTGGGATTATATTCAGGGCGCAATTAATAGATTAACAAAGTTACTGACAGTGGTTAGAAAGTTTGATTTTCAAACTTCTACTGACATGTGCTTCAGTTTTAAAGCAAAGGATGCTCCATTTAAATCAAACAAGGTACTTTAGGGAAACAGAAACATGCAATTTGTTACAAGCTGTCCTCTTCAACATCAGCTGTCTGTTTCTCTATGCTTTTCTTGGCTTCTCTTTGCAGTAGAAACAGTAGTTATCTATATCACAACAAAACCTCTTCCAGGCCTGACGTCCAAGGTCAAAGGTCTTTTGTGCTTTGGGCTGAGCCTGTACTTTCTGAGAAAAATTCCCTCTGATATTGGTTGTATTCTAAACAAAACTTCAGTACAGTGAAGTTTAGCTTTGATTAATTCTGCAAAATGGATAAACTGAATAGAAAAAAGAGCTATTATAAAAAAAAAAAAAAAAGTTTATGGAAAAGTTCACCCATTACCATGGGACAAAACCCAAGAAACCTAATAGTTGTTCTTGCAGCTTTCAAAAGTAGTTCAGAGTCATCAAAACAAATGGGATGCTGAACTTGCAGTTCTTAATGGCATACATCTTTCAGGGAAAACCAAACAAAATTCTGTTCATTTCATGGGGCACCTGCATCAAAAACCTTTGGACACAATTTTCTGGAATATCCAACTTCCTTGCAAGCAAAAATCTCTTGCACAGCACCACAGAAGCATCTGAGTTCTCTTGGAAGTCAAATGATACAACAAATAATGTGATTTAGGCAGGATCTCAGTCTGCTTGAATTATTTGTACTGATATAATAAAACATACTTAAAAAAATTTTCTTAATGGAACTATTTTTAATGAAACTAAGCTGAATAACCAGCCAAGACACTGAAATATAGAAGTATAGAATGGGTTAGGTTGGGTTGAAAGGGACCTTTGAGGATCACCTAGCTCAACCCTTCTGCCAGGGGCAGGAACATCTTTCACTAGAACAGGTTGCTCAAAGGCCCATCTAACCTGACTTGGAATGCTTCTAATGATGAGGCATCTACAAATTCCCTGGGCTACATCTTCCAAAGACAGTATTTTTTAAGACTAAAAATTTCAACAGTTCCTTGGCCTCCTGCCACCAACACCATATCTCATGTTGCCTACTCCCTGACTGTTCATGGTAAGCAGAGCTCCTTTCTCATTCTGACAGGGAGACAGAGTCAGCTACTTGCTGCTTTGCACAGGTGGTGGGGTCTTCTACTGTGATGGGCAACTCAGACCTCAATAAGTTTCATGAAAAACTCTTGATAGTCTCAAAGGTGCAGCAGCAGCTGAAGAAGTAGAGAAGGACTCCGCTGATATCCAAGGGCCTTATTTTAAATGAGATATGGACACAAAAGACTGCACTGTCAAAGCAAGGCAGATGTTTTCTATAGTTCCCTCCTTGCTTTCAGCAGGGTGTATAAATTGCATTGTGGCAATGATGGTATGGACAGGATATGATCAGGAGCTAGAAATACCTCTGGGGAGTTGGATACTGTCATGTTCTTACAGGTGACACACACTGAGGCAGCCAACAAACCCACCTGGAAGCTGTGATGTGAGAGCAGGGTCTACAACAGCTCAGTGCTAGTGGCAAGGGTTTGATTGCCAGCAATTCAATACTGTCCCTGGGAGCACTGGATCACTGGTGGAAAGAAAAATGTGCTTTTCCATAAGTACAGCATTGGAGGGAGAAGGTGTATACCTGCCTACATGCTGTGGTTGCACATTATTAGGGTAGAGGAGCGAGTGTGGTGATGTGGAGGCTGGAGCAGGAATCCTCAGCTCTCTGCTCCATCAATGTCAGAGGCCATGAACAAGAACTTGAACAGAGATAAATGCATTAAGTGTGTGGAGAACCTTCTCCTCCAGGGGTTGGGCTGCATTTTAAAAAAAAAAAGTGTGTAATAAATAAATAAATAAATATTGGGATCCTGGTGTAGACAACACCAGGAACATAGGCAATTACTGTGGGGCCACAGGATTTGCCTTCGTGTTACACAGCAAAAATTAGAGTGGGATTTTCACACTCCAGTGCTGATGTCTGAAGTTAACTAGTACGTCACCCTATAGGTTAGTCTACAGTATTAGTGATGCCTTAATGTACTTTACCTTGTGGGCCACTTTGAAGGCAGAAATGAACATATTGTGATGGGTAGTGACCCTTAAAATTCTTTCTGATCCAGGCCATATGCCATTCCACAAGTATCCATGCAGGCTAAGCTGAAATAAAAATAATTGGGTAAAAGTCAGTGTGAAGTGCAGTAATTGACATTAGATGATGTAAGACTCTTTTCTTTGCCCGACCATTTTTCCTCTTGCTCATATCCTGTCAGTCTTTTGGTCCCATTATATTCCATAGTGGGCTGCCTTAATTTGAATCTGTTCTTCCCTGAAACTCCCCAGCCTTTCTTAGGAAGAACTTCTTGGTGAATTAAACTATACTTTGTTTATAGATTAATACTTATTTTTAAAAATAATAGCACATTAACTAAATATATCTCTGTCTTTATTAGTAATGCAAGTATGTTGGAAAAAAGTATTCAAACATTGATTAATTAAATTAATAATTTCCATGGAAAATTGCATAAAGAATGAAAATAGCTCATTAGAAAAGTCTGTGAAAGTAAATATTTATCTTGGCAAAGTTTTCTAGGGAAAGTCAAGAACTTAAAGATGAAAATTCCTAAAATGTACTCAAATGTAGGTTTTATTGCTGCTGTTCTTTTTACTGTTACAAAGCTGTGTTATTCCAATGAATACATACCAGAAAAACTAAAGCTAGAAAGTATTATTAAATTCATCTTTGTAAACTTGTAAGCCACTAAGAACAAACCTGGTTTGGTTCCCAGCTGTCAAACATTTTCAGTCAGTCATGGCAAAACAGTGCAAACCACTCCCTTTTTATAGTGACCCATCTCCACTATTTGTCACTGCTCACGAGGAACACTAACTCAGGTTCAACACTTCCAGCAGTCAGCTATGACTGCAATGCAACCATTCTAGTAGACATACCTTCCTATCTGGGTAATTCTCCATATTTGCATGGTTTATTCCAAGGTAAGTGAAAAAATAAGCAAGGTAATCGGGGTAAAAACCAAAACCCAAAGCAATTAAAATTTCTATATCAAGTTGTCATTTGCTGCACAGCAACAAGATAACAAATTATATGCCAAGAAGAAAAACCTAAGTCTTTCAGCCTCAGCCACAGGGTGACCTGGACTTACCTTCTGATTTCAATGAGCTGAGCTAAAGAGAACGCACTAAGAGGGGAATATCTGCATCTGCAAATTGTTTTCCAGGTAACAAGATTGTGGAGAGCTAAGTAATGAATGTTTTTTAGGCTAGTACCATCCCTGTGCAAAGAACATTTTCCTTACTGCCTCATTCCACAAGAACGTGGCAGATTTTTGCTGTTTCTCAGGCACATTCTTTTTATCCCTTGCTCCTCACATTCTGATTTAACATTTTGGCAGTTCTATGGGGCAGTAGCAGTTCTAACATCAAGATAAGGAACACTATTAAACACTGAATGGCACATGAATACCTGGTCAAAAGTCAGTTATTAAAGAAATTAGTTCCTTCCTGAAGAAGTTGCTAGGGCAAAGCAAGTTCACAATTTCCAGTAGCAGCTTGATGGAAAAGGTGTCATGAGTTCAGGCATTTAGCCAATAGTGTTGCCAACATTGGACCCTGTTAGAAAACAGGGCATCTGACCTCTTGCAGTTCTTACTGCTTTTGGGCTCCCTGTTCCAAGGAACTTATAATCCGTATCTGTGGTTTTAAAATGATATTATTTTGAAGACAATTTGATCATAAGATGATTGTAGCATCCTAATGGTTTTGAAAGGTAATTCAGCCCTTCTCCATTTACAGGGTCAATAACTGAACTGGGCTAGCATACTTTTGGCAAAAAAAACCACCCTGAGTTACTAGAGGGCTGGCTTTAAAAGGCCTTTGAATTGCCTGAAAGGTTTACCCACATCCCTAGTGAGCTTCATCCTTGGACTTCTGAACTGTATGGTCCCCAAGGACAGTAGTGGTTTTAATGGTTCATAAAAATAATCACTGAAGGTTGATCACTCAATCTTAGACATGAAAAATGGGAAGAAGACACTGTAGATGGCACTTGGTAACACACTGTAGTTCCAGTGATGTAAGAAAAGGTTGCAATTAGATCAGAAACATAATTTTCTACTTAACTGGTCATTGTCTTCATAGATATTTTCAGACACAGTGGATCACTTCATCCTTTGCTCCAGAGGAAGACATACACTATGGAGGAAATTTAATTCAGATCTTCACTGATACAGATGGAAAGAGCATCTGTAAGGTAGTGTGGAAACAAAGCTGTTTAGGGGATATGTAAGTAGGGGATCTGCCATGTTTTGAAGGCTTTTTACCCTGTTCAGCACAGAGTAGGTTGTACATCCTCACTGCAAAGTGAAACATTGCCCCTTAAACATTGTTCTTGCCTGGATTGAGGGTCAGGCTGCTCTTCACCAAAGGACAAGACTTCTGGAGCGGCCCAAAATCTACAGAGTGAATAGCCTGGCCTATATGAAGTGGTAAAAGGCTTGTCTGATAAGAAATTGAATAAATGAATATCAGATTTTAAAAAAACCAAGCAGTTGAAAGAGAGGTAAAACTTCACCCCCCAAAACTGGACAGGGAAAAAAAAAAAACCAAACTGCAGGGAAACCAGGGAACGTGCAATTAACTGGTTGGCATTTATGCAGAATCCTGGGATGAATGTCCTTTGCAGGCCCTCTGCCAGTACTGTACAGTCTATTTCTGTTTGAAAGGCTTCACGCTCACAGGGGCTGAGAGTTCTGTTTTGGTTGGTTTGTTTACAATTTTCATGCAGTCAAATAATGGTGACAGAAATACCAAGAAACAAGATCAAATATATTGTGGGTCACTACTGTTCTTTTACCAAAGGGCTTCTGGTGTTTGGCACCCAGACCAGCTCACCAATACGTATCAAAGGTTAAAGAAAATAATAGCCTGGGCACTGTAGACAATGATAAGAAACAAGTAGCAGGAAGGCAGATAGTACTGACTGAAGCCAATGTTATTTCCAAAGGTTAGGAGAGAATGAATATTTCTCCTTTTTTTAAATGTCAATTTAATCTGAAAGACAGTGAACCTCAAATAACATTTCAAACTAATGTAGAACTTGTGAAAACAAGGTAATTGCTGATCTAGCAGCCAGGGATTTCATCTTGAATTGACTGTTACTTTCAATACCCTTGTTGCTTTACAATGTAAATGCATATATCGGGAGTGGAGAAAAACGTGTCAGAAGGGAAAGGGGAAAAAAGATTCAAGGACATCTGCTGAGTCCTTGGGAATGGTGAGCTACTGAAACTGATGTGCTAAGATTTAAAGACGATGTGCCACTATCTGCCTAGATATTTTGTGATCTTTCCTCATCAAACATAAAGGCTGCTACAGTAAAGGCTTTGTGCCTTTTTGATAGGAAATCAGCCACTTTAAAGTAGAAGGGCCTTGCCCAAGGCTACGCAGGAAATCCACAACGCATCTGAGGAATCCAAATTCAGGGTTTTAATGTTGGATGCTTTTCTAAATTTTGTTCTTACACCATAATTAACAATCACATAACTTCTTAAATCGCTTTAGCCATACTCTGCACCTGGCTTAAGACATGGTAAGATGCCTCAGGTTTTGCTGCTTATGAAGCAGAAGACGACAAGTTACAGGAATTTTTACTAGCAGCTGATACAGGCAAAGATGTTCAGATGTTCAGCTTAAACATTAAAAACAACTTCGTGGCTGGAGGACTGCTGTAGCTCAGGGACAGACCACTGGAAAGACTGTGGAGTCTATCTGAAACTTTTGTAGACTCAGGTAGATAAATATCTCTACATATATCCTCAATTATTTCTACTCTGGGAATGAAAGGACGGACAGGGTACAGTAATGGATCAATTGAAGTAATAGTGATAACAGTACTCTGGGAGCAGAGTCCAAAGTGCTCACTGTGTCACTGCATGCTCTAGATATCTATCTAGGATTTATAGGAACTAGTTTAAAAGCCTTATTTGCAGAGCTGCCATCTGAGTAACACAATAATTTTTTTTAATTTAATTTTTATAATCCAAATTGTTACAGCCAGGCTAATATTTGATAACTAAGTCTGACTGTAAATTAATTGCTGGAAAGGCTTTGAGATATCAGCACAAATTTAACATCAAATCAGTTATTCAAAAAAAAAAAAAAGAATTGGCTGCTGAGAATGGTGAATCATGTGCTACCCATACAGTACTGCTGATGTTGTAGATTCATGCTTATTTTGAATATGGTCTACAAAATAATGGCTTGCAGTAGAGAATCCAGGATTCAGAGTGGTCTGCTTACGGTGATCTTTTCCATAAAGTAAAAAGGCCTTTATACAGAAATTACTGTAACAGTTTCACCAAATTTGTCCTGTTGCTGTTTATGCCAATAGCATGATGAAAGGAGCTATTTCTGTTCAGGAATATGGGTGAAGGCATGTAAGGAAGACTCAAAAGTGAAGAGAAATGCATAATGCATTGGTAGAACTTTGATGTATAACTGTGCTGCAAACTCATCTGGACTTTTTGTTTTCTTTCTGTATTAATTTAAGTGCTCTGGAAGTGTTGATTGTCAGATTTTATAGGGAAAAAAAACAAAAAGAGGGCTGTCTTTATCCACAAATCAATGCTGTAAGAAGAGTTGTAGTGCAAGGTTCTGCACAAAACATTATCATTCAACATGGTCTAAGTCCTGAACATCCCAAGAGGCAAAAATCATCTATTGCCATATATCAAGAGAATGATCTGCATAATAAATGTGGCAAGTGATGATGGCATTTTATGATGTATGCACTCCCTCAACAGGAAATATGCTAGGATTCCAGATCCAAAACTTCATATGAATTTTTAAATAGCTCTCACTCCTTCAGGTACCCTGTGCTGGATTTAGAATAAAAATTTAAAATGTAAATGCACCTTGCATCTTCCTTAGGGCTTTGAAAGTGAATTTTCTTCTGTGTTCGCATGCTTGCGAGTACTGTTTCAAAACCATGCATCCACTGAAATGAAATCCTGATAATCCTCCTTGATCAGAGATGGATGTGATACACTAAAACCCTTTGAGTAGAATGAGTATAAGATCATCTAAACACTCATCCTTCCTTCTTTTCTCCCTCCTACATGCTGAGTAATATAAGAAAGTGAAATACTTGTCTTTTTGTTAGTTGGTAAGACTAAAAACGCTCCTGTGTGCTGTGAAAATGGGGATTTTTTTGGCCAAAGACATTTTCTAATAAATGCTATACATACTTTATATGTTTGCAAAGTAACTGGTGGTCCTCATAGAATTTTTCTGAGGATTCCTTGCAATAACAAAGCCGTAATTGTCAAATCTGAAGACTGAGAACCAGATCCTAGTTCCATGGTACCGAGATGAATCTTCCTATTGTCTTCCACTAATGTATGGAAGTTGTCCTAGGCACATGTTTCCTAGGCATTACAGCCTAACTACAAAGTCTATAGGAGCTTGTCTAGATTCATTCAGAGTTAATCTGAGCATTTTTTGGACTAAATCAGAAATGACTGATTTGTTTTATTTTTTTTTTTTACACTTGGGGACAATCTTTACTCTGAACTGTGTGTTCAGGAAAACTAATGCATCAGTATGGGTAGGCAATTCTGAAGAAGACAGGCCTTCACTGAACCACAAAATATAGATTACATGAACAAAATAAGAAAACTCTTTAAGGTGACAAAAATTGTATTTCCTTATACTTTCTAAATGTGACCTGACTTTTCTGATCAAGAAATCGCTATTATAAAACAAAGCTTGTGACAAAAGGAAATTAAGTCCATGAATCACTCATGAGCCATATTCCTTCAGAGAATCTATGCAGGAGAAGCACACGCTTAATCAGATAGAATCAGCAGCCAGCAACTGGATCCCACAACATGATTTTAATAGAAAAGGCACCTACGTTGTAAGTGGATAATACAACACATTGTGTAACACATGCTGCAGTTCACTGTAGAGTTGGGGAAGTATTTCTGAAGGGGCAGGGGATGTTTCCTCTGGACCCTGTGGTCTTGAAGAAGCTGACGTCTGGTAGTACAGGCCTGACATGACAAGCTCAGGCTTTGATCAGATCTTTAACGCTGTTTGTGTTTTGTCTCCTATGAGAAGGATGCTTGCTAAGAAGTACTTTATTTACACTGTACAGCAGGATATAATGCATAATAAGAATTGGATATACTTGGCACACATTGATTTGTGAACTTGCTGTCTATGCAGAATATAGCTACAAAGTCTGCACTGTTGTATTTATACCAAAGAAAAAGGCAGCTTCTATTTATTACTTAGCCTGAATACTGAGAGCTTCCCAGGTTAGATCCACTCAGCTGTAAATTACAAAGGTACAATGGGAATGAGTTAAAGCATTATGCCAGCGCTGCAAAAACTTTATTGGAAGTGAGTTATCAAGATGTCTTCCATACATAGTTTATTAGATATGTATCAATGACAAATGTGTACTGCTGATAGACTTATAAATGAATCCAGCCTGCAAATTCTTATCTCTATTGAGATTAGCATATCTCATCGATACTTTATACATGTATATGTACGGGCTCATTAATAACTGCCAGAAAAAGAATTAGATTATGCTGTCTTTTTGTACAGAGAAAATATTTCTGGAATTAATTAGTCAGGTTTGCATCAAGTATTGGTCAAGCGTTTCCTGCTTCTCTCCATGTAGAACAAACCCAGTGGCTGAAAGGACAGCCAGCGATGTCACCAATAGCTTTCTTCCTATGTGAGAATGCCTGGTGAGGAGAGTAGGTCTTTGCCCCTTCTTTTGTTTTGAACACACACACACTCTTCATGTCACAGGTGTTTTTTTTAAAATCAAGCTTCCTCTCAAAATACTTGGTAAAAATTTCTGATCAACTAATCCACAGCTCTCTTTAAAGATCAGGCCAAGGAGCTGGCACTCCAAAGTTTTCATGTTTCAGACATTTTAGTGAACTAGCTTGTCAAGGGCTACTTCAATCACAGAGGGGAAGTTTTGATGAGCCAAGAAAGTTTTACCCACATATGTATTTTTGGATGTATTTCCAACAGAGGCTCAGAAGTTGCTCTTCTTATTGTCCTATCCAAGACCTGAACTGAGAGATAGCAAACGTCAACAAGTACTCTGCATAAAGCTGAAAAGTCATGGCTGAATGCAAGAAAATACTACATTTGAATGTTAAATGAATGGAAAACCCACATATTTGAACAGACTGACACATAGTAGGAAGGTAGGCACACTTTTCTTTTTGCCCTCTTATTCTACATGTTTCTGCATTTATGTTGAGAGAGACAATCTGCTCCAGGTAGGTTACAAAAGTCAGAGATTGGCAGATGAAACAGTGGAGCAGAGACAGCAAATTCTTTTATTTTATGATACAGAGGGGACTTGAAGAGAAAGGACAAATTTGTGTTTACATACCTTGTTTATCTCGTTGAAATGACAACATTTATATTTGAAGCCCTAGAGACTGCCTTTAGGAACTGAAATTCAACATGGCAGTGCACTTCCTTAAGAAAGCCCACAATACCAATTCCCACATCACAGCTAGAAACCCATGCAAAAATCCCAGAAGTGGCAAGCTGCCTACATATCACATAATATATGACTTTGGATATTAACACTTACACATTTACCTCTATTTATAACACCATCAGAAGATTTCTCTGGTATCTCGTTAGCCCTTTGATCATTATCACAGAAGCATGCACTCTTTGCTACTCTGCTTAGATCAGAAGACCAAATAAGCTATTTGGAATTCTAAGAAAAGAATTTTTAGCAAAACTGCTGCTTAAAGTTGCCCTCTGATACAATGTAAAGAACCCATAAGCGAATTTTTGTTGTTGTAGTAAACACTACTATGGGTAACTAAGGTTAGCAACACACCCTGGATCCAAGGAGGAAGAAGAATAAGATGTAAATAACAATGAAAATAATAAAGTCAGGAGGCCTGTGTCAGTCTAGGAATTTATATGATTTCCAGAAAGAAATATCTGATATCAAAATAAGGAGGTTATTATCCTCAAGCTCAAAGACATCCATGGCATTCCTACCTTGTATGAAAAACCATAACCAGTTCAAAGGGTAGATCACACAATGCCAATCAGGAGCGTGGAAAATTTCCAGGTCTGCCATAATTGGGTTAGAGTTACAACCAACAACAACCTATGTATTTCATAGAACTATATAATACACAATCCTTTCTGGCAATTTGTATGGATCCTTTTCATCATGGTGGCTAGCTACTACTCTTTCCCTTAAGCGAAGAAAGCTATGTCGTTCAATCCATTTGCAGCTGTAAGTCTGGTTTCTTGAGAGGATTGTGATTTTTATCCTGTTCATCAAACACTGTCAGCACCTTAATTTCCCCAGAGTTTGACACAAGTAGAAGCAGGCAGGCAATGAAAGTTTTGATTCATTAAACTCATTAGCATTTTTTGGAGTTTCTGTTGAGCCTGAGCAATTACTAGTAAAAGCAGAATGACTGTCCTTGACCAAAAGTCTCCTGAAACACTGATGCAGAGAACAAACCAATCACGAGGAATCTGTAATGGCACTATATACAAATAGTCTATTTTCCTCACTTATTGAAAATCCTTCCATTATTATTGTTGTGGAAAGGGTCTTGTGTGAGACACGTTTTTGTGTGTTGGCTTAAAAATCATATACCGAGATTAAAACATCTCTATATTTGAAATGGAAAAAAAAAAAAATCACAATAGAGAGCTAAATTCAGACAACCAGTAAGTAGATATTCCATTTGAATATAAATATCAGAAAGTTGGACTTCTGTTGGGTTTAAACATGTAAACCAGTTCACAAAGTGCACGTAAAAATGGAATATGCTGCATTTAATCATCTTTTTCATGAGCAAGAGACAAACATTTCCTAATTTTGATATGGCAAAACCAACAAGATTTACCATGTTTTGCAATTTGTGCAAATAACTACTAACTGTGAATTTGCTGCTTTGAGAAAGGGGCTAGCATATATCACCACCCCTTAAAGATTTATTAAAGTATGTGGCACAGTACAGGCAGCTCTTAATCAAGCAAAGACTTCTGGCTTTATGAGGATTATCTTCTTATGTGAAGGTTTGCAGGACCAAGGCCTCTTAGTTCTGGTAGACTGTAGGGCACAATAAAATCTGTTACCTCAGACTGATGTCTAGCCTTACATTTGAACAAGTTCAGTGATGGAAATCCTACCCAACTTGCCTTGAGAGCACCATACATAGTCCTGACTGTTCTTCTACCCAAAGTATTTCCTAATATTAAATTGACATTTTCCCTGCAACATCCTAAATCCATTAGTCCTGTTCTGCCCTTGATGACTTGAGAGAATAATTGGTCCCTGTTCTCTCTGTAATATCCCTTTATGTATGTATAGACAGTTATGTCTCCTCTTCTCTAAGTGCTAGACGGTCAATCCTCTTTATCACCCTTGCAATTTCCATTTTCCAAGTCTTTTATCATCTTTCCCTCTGGACTACACTTCATTTGTTCACAAGGTGCCTAGTAATCCAGCACGTAGGAAAAAAGAACAGCTTTGACACCTCGTTCTCATATCAAGTGATGGCTACAGGAACATACGGTCTTTCCCTTGCAAGATGGGAACCCCCTTCAAGTGAGTATTTTATCCACATTTCTTTTACAAACCAAAAAGGTGTTTCTGTGCAAAACAGAAGCAATACCTCTCCACAAAACAGAAAACACCTCTTGAACAGATTTACTGACTTTTTCTCTTGTCAAACAGAGGTACCACATGATGTCCAGGCAGGCCACCTCAGACTCACAAGCCCTCCTGTTGCAAAATATCTAAAATGAAACTTTACAGTAACCAAAAAAAGGAGTGATGCTTTCCCACTGACAACAGAAACCAAATATGTATTAAAGAACCAATTTTCTTCTGTTCACCATGGTTCACCATGAGTTTTAGTGCTACTCTTTTCCAGTTCTGGAGTTCAAAGTCTTTGGCTGAAGTTGTCGCAGCTGAGAAGTGCAAGTAAATGCATTAAGCCACATAAAGGAGTTAAACTGTTCGTGTTGGTGAACCATAATGCAAAGCAATGGGATTTCAATTTTAAAACATCACTATTCCAGCACTATTCCCATTATTTTCTCTAAAATACCTGTAATTCTAGGAAACATTAACATCTAATTCCTCCCCAGTGTGAAATACAAGTATTCATCCGCTGTACAATTAATAAAAAACTATTTCTTTTTTGAAATGACAGTGGTTTAACTATTGAACAAAATATGCAGTATGATGCATATTTACAATTTTTTCTTTGATTTCAGTCAGCCATGCACTAAAAAGCCATTCAAAAGATTAGTAATGACCACCTACCGGTGGCAGAGTTATGCCAGCATGAAAATATACTGGTTTCTTCCTTGCATTCTTACCCCATGTCTCAGAACATACTCTCCATATTTTCCAAGTCATGTTTCAGTTCAAACACCATGGGATCTAAACTACGCCAATATTATCTCTGGTTATATTAGAAAGGCAACCATTTGGAGCAAATGTTTTTTGCAGAATCATAGTATCAGTCAAAGCGTCTGTAGCTTTCAAAACACTTAGTGAACAACCAGCCAAGACAGAGAAACCTATTTAAAAACCTTTTGGTATTTCCCTCTGCGCTATGTTTCCCCACCCAGCTCCCCAGTACCCTGATTTCCACTTTGATTTCTTTGTGCTTTGTGTTGGAAGCAAAGATTGCCCACCCCAAGGGTTGCTTTCAGCATTTTTTCAGATGTAAAGTTACAGCAAAAAGAATTTTTAGAGCTTTGCATCAAGGTCTGTAGGGTCTTTGAGCATTCCCCTGAATATATTCACCAAATTTTTCAAACCTTATTTCACTGTGCATTCAAGGAGAATGTCATTCCCTAAAGCTCATGTATTTGTTTACTGATGGCATGTCTTCACATTTCCCTTTCTACTAGTACACCACAGGGGCCAACTGCTTTTTGGTATTTTCCACGTGCAAAATGTTAAAGGCTGAGTGGAACGATCTTGCTGTACTTCAGGCTGCCCAAAATAGTCTTGACAAACTGTTTGGGGGTCCACCACTGCTGCTGTCAGATTGTAGTTTAGTCCAAAGAGAGATGAACTGCTTGCAAGGAGAAAAAGCTGCTATCTAGTTGTGGAACTAACTGCCTGGGAAGATAAACTGAAAATCCACCTCCACCCCCTAAGTCTTGTAGCAATGATGTTGTCTCACATCTCGGGCGGGCAGGAGGGCTGAGCATTTTGTTCATGGGGTTTACAGATTCCCAGGGGCGTTGAAAACCGGTGTTTTGCCACGTGTGAGGAAGGACTGATAATCTCAGCCTCCTGTTCAGCTAGTGATCATTGCTACTGTAGTACATAGACATCAGAATAACCTAACAGGGGGGACTGAAGCATAGAAGATGAATAGCACTTGCCAAAACACAGCTTCTCTAGTCCCTGTTGGACAGTGAATTCAACAATCACACAAGAAATGATCTGCAAAGCTATAAATCAATGGAAGTTATATTCTCCTAAAAGAAAGTGAGAGATTTGACTTCCAGCCACAAGGAAATAATGGAGGATGTCTGTACAATTTGTTTTGTATTTTATAAAAGACATTTGATGACATAAATAATACATTTGCAGTATCCTCAAACTGGCCAATATTTACAGTTATTGCAACAGGCTACAGCAGGGCATTAAACATGATTTAGCAAACTACAGGAGTGCAGTGGGATATAGAATTAAGAAACTTGGTCCCTAGCTAGTTTTGCTCATCATCTCTCTATTAACACCAGTGGAACTGCTGCCATTTTTACCAGCTGAGACTCAGACCAAGACAAATATTTCCAATGTGTTTTTTCAGAGTAAATGGTCAATGAAATTGACACTAATATTGAAGAAAACTGTTGGAAAAAAATAACAGCTGTGACAACTGACATTTACTCTCATAGAGCACTAGTAAAAAATACCAACCAATTAATGCAAATTGGTGAGCTTCTCATTCATGTTAGATGAGGCTATCAGAGAAGACACTTCCTCAGAAGAGCTGTGGGCTAGCTACAGTTCATGATCGCTTTATCTTCAACTTTTCCCTCTAAGCTCTGCTCCTGGAGTGAGAGTTTGTTTCTTTGGGAACATGTGTATATTTTTGTTATTGCAAGCCTGGTAATAAATCATTTTACATGGAACTCACTTAGACATTTGTAAAATATCTTATTAACAAGATACTTTGTCAAAGGTAAAGAAATTAATATTTTTAGTACATTAGACTGATAATAGCACTTCTCCCTTGTAATAACCCCTTTCCTGCCAGAATCTTCAACCATGCTGCAAATGTTTATTAAGCCTTACACCGTGTATGGAAGGCAGGAACAGTATTTAAATTCCTTCAGGCTAATCCACTGCAAACTACAGAGAATCCCTGTCCCCAGTAAGTAAGTGCCTGCTGAGGATGCTTAGACTATTATTGCTAACAAAGATGCAAGTGTAGTTTATCCTGCTCTCTGCACAAAGTCATTTCTGTGGATTTGTGTTTGTCAGTCTTCCCTCCTATTCCTCCAAATAATCTGGTCATAAGCAATCCAGCACTGCCAAGTGGCATATGTGTGATAGACATTGCAGTCACTTCTCTCATTATGTTTCCCCCTACGTGAAATTTTGGCTATGAGGAAGTCAGGAAATCAGAGAATCTGATTATATGAACATCTGCCAAGCCTAGACACACAAGATAAGCCCTGGAAACCCTTGGGTTCAAACACAGAGGAAATGAGTATGACTATGTACTTACAAAATGGGTATTACCCAGTCTCTCTCTTTTAGCATATTCCCTCACACCTCTGAAGCTAAATAATAAAAGAAATAGAATGAAGATTCCCAAACTTCTGCTAGATGCAACCAGGTACTAGCCAGAGTAAAAGGGCTCTGTGGAGCATTTTGCCTCATGGTCTAGAATCATACTTGCTAGGGCTTGAGAATCAGTCCTTAACACATCCATAGGAAGCAATATTCCTGACAAAGATCCCTGAGGCTCTGCTTGTGAAAAGAAACTGGAGGAAGAGAACAAGTACCAGTAGAAATAATCAGTGATGAATATTTCAATCCCTTAAACATCAAGAATTATTTCTAAGCTATAAAATACCAATTTGTAAACAATCACAGCTGCAATCTCACTAGAAATACCAACACTCTCTTACAGGAAGCTGTGAGAAACCTGGATTGTCACCTTTCCTGCACTAATAAGCTACTGCCTCTAAGGAGAATAGGCAGCATCAGTAGCCTCTAAGGTAAGGCTATAGATTACTCTGCTGCTAGGTAAAACACACTTCTAGTAGTACCGGTATGAAGGTAGATCCTGCACTAAACCATTAGATTGTCAAAGTAACTTCATATGTATTTATAAAAAAATCACTTGGTACTCAACTACAGCTAAGGGAAGGAAGGAAGGAAGAAAGAGAAATGAGCAAGCAAGCACACATGGTAGGTACAAGATACCTGCTCATAAATCTAGGCTGGGAGAGAGATTTCTGTCTGATATAGAGCTGAGGTGCTAAAATAAGGGAGATAGATTGGTAAAGGTAAGTGAGTGGATTTGATAAGTAAGAAATATTCATGAGAAGGGACATATGTAGTTTCATTCATTATCAGGGGACTGGCTGATCACTTACGGTTCTTTGCAAGCTTGTGTTTCAATTTAGTTCAGAGATTTATGAATAGTCTTATCAATACCGTTCTGTACTGCTAAATCTTTGAAAATAGATGGATTACCTTAAGAATCAGGACTATAAAAGAAACACACAGTGATGTCGCTTATACATCCTTAGTCATAGCTCAAAGAAGCTAGAATAATTCCCCCCTCAAAAAATGTTTTGTTACAATGTCAATGAAGCAGTCTTAAGAAGTGTTATTTCTATTTGCCTTACTTCAAGCTGTAACTAGAGGTTGAGTTCGGTTCTTCACTTTCTCATTCATTCACTCTTAACTTTCCTGTCTATACAATGTAGGAAACAATATGTTTCTCTCTGAGGATCAGCTCACGGGTGCCTGGTGATTGCTGCACCCAAAGCATATGTTTTGAGGTGCTGCATTTTAAGCAGGAAAAAAAAAAAGCTCATGCACAGCAGTGTGTTGACTGGACTATTTTCTTTCTTAAGAATAGCTAGTTTTGCAGAGACATTATACATGCAGGTCAAATGTATAAGATATGGGTACACTTGCTGCGTCTCAACTTGAAATGGGAGCTTTTCTTTCCTGTGTGGAAATGGTTTCGTAATGCTATTGTAATAAGAAAATATTTGCCAGGTGCCTATGGAAGGCTGATTTGATCAGGCTCCCTGTAAATTCACCTTTAACACCTTTTTCAGCAGGCAAGCCCTGTAGAAGAACTGGGAAGAAGAGTTATAAGGGAAAAGGCAAATTCTCCAATTGAGGGCTCAGAGAAACGATGTTCACTGTACTCCTAGCACAGCAATTGATGCTGCAGAAGAGTTAAAAGGCAAGATGCTGCAAGAAAATAGCTTCAATACACAAGCCTACATATTTTCTCTGGGATAATTGCACTTGATACTACACCCATTGCACTTGAAGCACAATTTCCTGTTCCACAACCCATGATCAATACCTTCTACAATGCAAGAATCAACAAACCTTAAAATGCTTCTTTATGCTGTTGTGAAAGCTACTGTAATTTCCATCTCGATTTAACAAGCTACCCTGAACCTAAACCTCCCTGCTTAGCCTTGTGACAGGGATAGGGCCTGGAGGGAACAGCAGGATGATGGGGTGCAAGGTGAGAAGGGAAGCCTCATCTGATGGCAAGAACCTGCCAATTTATCAGTGATGGTGGTTACTTCTAGCCCTGAAGCGATGTATTTCTGTAGCAGTTTATTACTACTTGTATTTATACAACCTTTCCATTATTGCAATGCTGAGTGGTTACCCTCAGTAAAGGTGAACAATGGCCTTCTGTGGGAAAGAGCCACCTCCTAGTGTCTTGTCTCCTAGCAATCTAATCTTGTTAACAGAAACTACCTGCTGTTCAGAAAATGTTTATGCAGACACGTTTTCTGTGGCTTAAGAACGACCTTTCTGTGGTGCTCATATACTTTCCATTGTATTTCCCACCAGCTGTCACTTCTCTGACATTTGGATTGCAAACCCTTGGGGACAAGAACTCACTCTGTTTTTTGGTGTTAGCACCAGCTAGTTGCAAGGGAGTCTAGCTTTTAATTAAGTCACAGGTGCTGCAGAAACATACACATATAAATATTGGCCTGATCCCTTTTTGGATGTGTCACTGAACTCAGAGTCAACAGTAGTACCTGATGACTTTGATGGAACAATAATTAAGTGTAAATATATTAATTTTCAGAGAGGAACAAAGGTGAATGAGCTCTAATGTGCATGGAGGGGCTGAGCTACTCTTCCTGATAGCACAAGGGAAGGATTGATGTGCCCAAAACTGCCCCCCCGCCCCCCCCAGTAAGCAACAAAGCAGGACCTGCAGAGCTTTCTAAAATCATCTTTCTCTCCATTCTCTTTGTGAAGGAGCTAGTTCCTTTTATCTCATCCACTTTCTTCTGATAAAATAAGGATATGCAATTTTGATGTTGTCTTCAATACCTGTTTTTAGAATCAACCCATTATTATATAAGCACTAAACTTAAGAGCTGTTTCTTTAAAAGTTTAACATGCTATATATTCCACTTTCTGTGAAAATCTAGCTGCAGGTATTGAGATATGATGTGCAGAGTCTATTGTATGTGGGGAAATGAAATTTTAGTCTTTTTAAGCCACAGAAAAGAATTGGTTCATCTTTGGAAATCTGGTTTGTTTTTAGACTAGAGAGCAGGGGAAAGCAAAAACAAAACCCCACAAAAAAAATCTCTGCCTCTTATTCTGCGAATGAGAAACAAGATTATCAAAGAGACTGACTGAAAAGTAGAGATGTATTTCATCAACTCATCTGCCCTAATATGAAACGAAGTCATGACTTCCCCGAGAAACTCTTGGATTCAGACATTTGTCCCTTAGATCCATTTTTCTGAGCAGCAGTGCCAGAACGCAGGGATTCCTGGAGTCACTTGGAAGAACATGGCTCTGGTATATAATGTAGATCTCATATATCTACAGTTACATTGCATTTTTAACATGTAGAGAATGCAAACCTTTACTGTCTAGCCTGGCAGACAAAGTTAGAAGCACTTTTCCAGAGAAAAAAGTGAACCAGTAGGCAGCTTAGCAGAGACATTAATAGTAGGGCCAAAGCTGGAGGGATGCACTGAAGATACATCTCTGACCCTAACCCTCAGGCGTAACTTCTGCAGCACCCAATAATTGCTGTGAAATATTTTCCTGTAGGTTCCCCAGGGTGTATCTGCAGAAGAAAAGTTTAGCACAAGAGGTGTCCAAGGACCTGTCATCCCTATTGATCACTTGTGTCACCTAGGGCTAGACAGGTAATCTTATTTCAGAGTCTGACTTTATGAACTGGGGTTTGAGATCTTGTATTCATGATCTTTGCCTGACTGGTGGGTTTGCTGGCTCCCACATGGGTTTCTCTGGGAAGTGTCCGGTTTGGGGGGCTGCAAAGGACAATCTAGAGCACTTCAAAAGTAGACACCAAGGAGCTTTGTGTCAGAAAGGGACTGCCACTACACAATAAATTGCTAAGGAAGATGCACCCTCATTCTGATAGCTGTTTCAGTCCTTTTCCTGACACACTGTAAGAAGAGTATTTTATTTCTTGTGTTTTAGGGCTGTGTGGGGGGCCGTTCAGTTGATGTGGTAGCTGAAACTGCAGCAATTTTCTCAAAAGCCTTTTAAATGTTGCTTGCTGCATGCAGTATGCTTGCTGCTTTGACTGATCCTCTGGAGCTGTGTCAGCTTCATTTATGCCCACTACCAGTTCTCCCACTCAAGCTCTCCCATTCCCAGGAACAACTGTCCCTTACTTGCATGTGTGTGACAGGGTAAAACCCTAGCCAGGTCTTGACACCAGCCCAGCTCATATCAGACGAATATAACATCCTGTATGTGCTTTTAGGTACAATTCTGCATTGGAAGCTAAGGTGCAATTGTGTATTAAACCCCTCAGAGGGAGTGGAAATGCTAGAGACCCACTGAAGACTGAGGTGATAAAATGCTGTAGAAACAAGGTCACACCGTTACAATAGAAAAAGCTTCTCTGGAAAAAGCCCACAATAGTTGTTAATACTTCTTTCAGGAAGTGCACATCCATTAGTGATGTTGCTTGCTGTAGCACCTTGCTGAACTTAGACCTTATTTAGCATTATTGGTGGCTACTTCATTACTTTGATATTTAATTCACTGGTTGTTGTCACTTACCTTAGAAAATACCCTGGTCTAAACACAGAAGACCGATTTGTGTTTCCCAGCAGTGATCTGTGCGGTGATGAGCAGTGTCTCTTTAGTTATTCAGATGTTTGCTGGGTACCTCTGACATGTCAACCTCCTGTTCAGCTGGTGGGGGCAAATCTGTACTGCCACATTACACTCAGATCAGCAAATGCTGCTACCGTATCACAGGATTAGTCGAAGGAAATACTCAAGACTGCTTGTTTCTTTATGTATTTGCAGACTGCAATTTACGCAGGGGTGGGTTACCTGTTGCTGCCAGAGCAGGGACATGGTGATGTGGGACGTGCACAGGGTTGTTGCACATCAAACTGTTGGGCTGTGGCAGAGTCAGGCCGGTTCCTGGGTGGCCAGATGGATGCTGCTGTGCTGATGAATCCACGTGTCGTCCAATTTGAGAGGCGCTGGCTGGAACCCACTCTTGCTTTTAGCTGCCCTTTTAGCAATTTTTCATAATTGCTTGCTTGGGACTAATTCCTGACCGGACTTGTGAGCACGTTAGTAGTGGCTTATTTTGTTATGGTCTTTTTAAGAGCTGCAGCTCTGAACCTGCACTTTGTCGTGCTGACTGCAGTGCAAGGAGACCAAAAGAAGTTGCCCATACTTCAAATGACTTATAGAGTACATATAAAACAGGATGCACCTTGAGCCTACATAGAATATGAGAATGCAATTTTAAGTTTAGGGGTTGGTGATTGAAAGGAATGGTTTGTCTCATACACCTATTCTTACCCTCCACCAAAAGAACAGATATATCTTTAAAGTGCAGTTTTATTTACCAACACAAGGTTTTGACTGTATCCCTTTATAAGAAGCAGTTGCTTTCATATCCTGTGTTTGGCATTTGAAAATCTTAATCTATAAAGTTAATAATAAGAGCCACTCCACAAGGCTCAACTGAATTCTGGTTGTAGAAGCTGAAGGTAATAGAAAGAAAGGGAAGAGCCAAATATAAAGAATATCACAAGGAATTACTTTCTGCCTTTAGTTATTTGCTCCCTCTCTGGTCCTTCCCTCCCTCCCTCTCCCCAATACCTCCTTGAGCCCACACAGAAAACTGGGTCAGTTGTGTATGATCAAAAGGCTGGTTTTGCTCAGGCATGGGAAGATCAGAGGAGTTCTTGCTGAATTGGCTTGACAATGTGCAAGAATGCTATGAAGCTGAGAGAGAAAATGCCTGTTTTGGGCTGCCTGTGCTCCACCTTGGCTTGACTGCATGCATAATTCCCCAAATTGACTGAGGAGTGCTGTTGTGAAGCCAGACCCTGCTGCTTTGAACCAAAAGCCATTGCACAAATGAAGTCAGTAAGACTTTGATGGGCTGTGTTTACTCCAGCACTTCCCTCATACCTGCCTGTAGGAAAAGACACAGCAGTTCATTTTTGTTATTTTTAGGGAAGAAGGGTCAATCTGTATTTGTTATTGCCTACAGTGGTGCTGTCTGTGCATTTGCATTATGCAGGTGGTTTGAAGCTTCTGTGTAAATGAAGATATCCCACAAACTTCTGATTCCATAGCTGCAAGCTTTCCTAGGAAACCATGCTCTTTTATCTCCAGTGCTTGACAGTGCTGGTTCTTGCTTTTCGGATCAGGTGGGGAGAATAAGAGGAAGATCTCAGTCATTTTTAAAAAAACAGTTTGAAATTCCAAGGCAGGATGCTTTTAATGGTATTCCTTGCCTGGGCTACACAGATTCCAAGAACAAAGTTATCTAGCCACCCATGTCTTTTTAATAGCAAACTCTGACCACTTTAATTCTTCCCTGAGCATTGATTAGATGTGGTATAAACTGCAGTGACAGCTTCCTGCCTTGTAAACACTGGCAGAAAGCAGTCTTAAAATTCACCTAGGATTTGTCTCTAGGACTCTGCAAGATGAAATGGAAAGACAGTGGCATTCCACATACTCAACAATATGCAAATGCTGACTTTTCAAGCCAACATAGCTGTTTTTAAGCAGAAATACAGACCAAACTTCAAAAAGATCTTTATACCCGGATCTCAGTACCCTCAGTGACTCCCAATTAGGCCTGGAAAAAGGTGACCAGATGTTGCATTTGCAAATGCTGGAAGCTGGTGGCTGCTGGGTATTTTGAAAATCTGCTCTGATATAATTTGAGAACTGTTTCTTCACTCACTTCTACCTGCCAAGGGGTATTTTGTTTTCTCTTTTTTTTGTTTTCTCTTTTTTTTGTTTTCTCTTTTTTTTCTTTTCATGGGCTCTGTTTATCACTTACCTCGTTGATAGCTGAGACTTAAAGTGGTGCAGAGAATTCAGAAATAAAGTCATTACATGAATATTGCTTTTCAGTGTAGCGAAGGAAAAAAAATAATTCCTGAGCATCTTGTTTTGAAAGATGAAAAACATTTTTTAAAGTACTCATTGAAAGGAAGGTTAAACATTATTGAGAAAAGAGATTAAATCAGTTGCTTGCTTTACAATTCAGCTCCAGGACTGGGATGCAATTAAAAAAGTTTAGATTTTTGTACTTGGAATAGAGTGGCCTTTTAAATTTATGGGAACTCTATGACTAAATTTTTCACCTTTGGAATTCTGTGTTTTAATTCTGTCAGTTTTTAAAATTCTGGGCTTATGATATCTGGGAAATTGGTTCCTTAGGTGGGATGCAGAGATATAAAAACAGTTCATATATCCTCCCCAGCAATAATGAAATCCACAAGTGAAGGGAATGCTCTAGTGAATATATTTTCAAGGAGTAGAGAGAAATATATGCTTTTTCTTGCCCTGTTAATGAGACCACTCCCTGTCCCACATTCGCAGGGTGCATGTAAGGTCAGGCAGATTGCTATTTATTAAGCAGAATAAAATGTGCAGTTAAATAAATAAAATCTGTAAGTGAATTTTTGTACTGACTGCATAAAAAACATGAAGTTGATTTATGCACTAAAGGCTTCACGCTTAGCCAAATCAGCGTTTGTCATATGTGGTTTCCTTCTCAGTTGCCCGCATCAGGAGAAAAGTCATCCATCGTGGCTCCTCTTTTTCCAAGGGTTCGGCAACGCGCTCTGAAAGCTCTTACATCAAAGACCTAAGGAGAGGGAGGAAAGGTAATTGCAGTATATATCCAATAAAATAATCAGCTAAGCATTCCTGACATTTGAGTTCAGGAGCTTTTCACTACCTTTGAGAATGGGGAAGGGGGAAGAGGTGAGAAATACAAAGGCAGAGTACAATTCCCACAACGGCTACTCGGCTACTCGCAATTAGGACAAACCTGGTTGATTAAACACTTGGGGGGCCTGTGTTAGAGGGCTGACAATGCTTCGCTAGATGTTAGCTTAGGCTTTTGACCAGGCTAAGCCTGAGGGGGGGTTAGAGGGACCCTGTGCTGTGTAACCAGAGTGTGATGGGCTGCATCCTGCAAGAGCATCCTGTAGGAGACTACAGGGAGGATGTCCTGGTGATGTCCTGGTTCTGTTGTACCTCAGACCATGTCAGTGGACTAAACTCTGACTTCAGCTTTTCCATAAAAACTTCAGTTGTGTTCAATACTCAGCCTGGAACTTTTCTAAATACAGTGCTTTAAGTTGAAGTCCATTTTATTGAAGAGGAAAGAAACATAGACTTTTAAAAAGTATTCTCTTGTGGTCCCAAGTCTTCTAGAAGATCAATTTCTGAAGGCGAGTTTGCTTGCAATTATTATGCTACACGGAAATTTCACATAATGGCATTTATATGGACTTTTCCTTCAAACACAAAGGAATAAATTATGTAAGTAAATTACTTGGATCACTAAAACCTGCCAGTTAGGATGATTCACAAAGATTAATCTATTGCTTTAAAACACCAATCAGCCAATTAAAATTTTCATTCAGCTATAAGCTGCTACAAAACTAAAATTTAGCAATTCTAATTCTGTGGATAGTTCGACCAGAAAATAATCAAACAATAAAGAGTTTGTCATGACCATCATTATGTTAAAACAAACAAACAAGGAGTTCTGTTTAGCAGCTTTTCTTTTTTTTTTCTAGCACCCCTCATAAAGTAGGGGAAAAATTCAGGACTGTAAGCTTAGGCAGTAATTAGCTTAACAGATGCCTGAAGGAAATACACTGGGCCAATTATCAGCACCTTCATTCCAGTGAAAAGGACATTCCTTTTATACTGAAGCAAAATGGACCATGTCTGTTTACTGGAAGCATAACAATGCACCATATTTTAGCTGAACGGAGAAGAGTATGTTTTCTACTGCTGTAAATAAGTTCCACTTCTTTGGTTAGGTAAGAGTCCAGAAAAGTCCTTCTGTTATGTTGGAATTGAACCGAGTTCAGAACTGGATTAGGAGGAGGCAAATGGTACCAGCTGAACTCCATGGAAAATGCAGAGGTTTCAGATATTCCAGGTAGATGTTGAATGAAAATGAATGGCAGTTTCCTTATGTTATGGTTTGGGAAAACCCATAACAATTTATTGTCGTTCAGACAATTATTCTATCACCCTATGACCCCTCCCCATCCAGGAAAGGGGAATCAGAGAATGCAAAGAAATATGAGGGTTGAAATGTAAATAGATTTAATAGAATAAGACTAAATAAGTAACAATAATGCTAAAGTGCCGTTATTAATCCTGATACTGATACAAGATATAAAAGAATGATACTCAACCAATTCTACCAGCAGGAAGCTGTGCCCTCCCAGCAGGGACAGACAATGTGGGACAATGGGAGTGCAATGGCTTCGGGGGGGAAAGGAAGGCCTCAGGGATCTGGCACCAGAATAAGGAGTTGTCTGGACCTGCCACCACCAGGGAGAGCCAGCTGTGCAGCAAACTTTTGAAATTTATATTGAATGTGACGTTTGTGATATAAAATAATCCTGTTGGCCAGCCTGGGTCAAATGCCCAGACCTTGCTCCTCCCCATCTCTGCCCCTCACAAGGCTTGAAAACACTGAGACCTTGAATCCCACAGAGCCTGGCTGCCCATAAAGTAAATATTTCCATTAATTCAGACAATAGAGTCTTCTAAAAGTGCAATTTTCCCCGCATTAGAAGAAAAATTAGTCCTGTGTCTGTCAACCCAGGACACCTTAAAATAAACAAACAATTAAAACAAATTAAAAAGTAAGCTCTGCTTCCATGTGAAAGGTTTTCTAGTGGTTAGGTCACTCTGCAGAGGTGACAGATTTTTAGAGTCAAGTCATGAATAAGTTATTAAAAAGCTGCTAGGGATGCATGTGCCTAAAATTTGAGAGACAGACTCCCTCAGCCTGGTTTGAGCAAGTCGGTATAGGTGCACAACTTGTTACACACTGAATTCCATGCTGTTTAAGCATAAAACCCCACCAAGTTCTGCAAACAAAAGCAGACTATAAAGGTTTGAGTATAAGGTTTGAATATAAAGGCCTCAGCACTTAAGTAACAGCAGGAGCCCATTATTTTGCAATGGTATTTTTATCATACTGACAAGTAAACGTTTCTGATCGTGCCAGAGATACCAGTTCAGTTGCCGTTGGTGGCGTGTCTTCCTGTGAGTGGTATCAGCTGGTGGGATTGTGGCCGTGTCAGACAGCATTATGGGATGAGACTGGGCACCAGAATAGCTTTCACGAATTCTGCTGTCCGAGGAGATGATGTAGGAAGGAAAGCAAGTGCTGGCTGGCCTTAGCTGGTGGCAGGGATGGCTTGCTGCAGACATGTACGGCGATGAATGAAGACTTAAGTCTCAATTGTATGCTGAAAGCAGAAGCAGCAGCAGCCAACAATGAGGGGCACCTTCATTCACATAAACAGTTGGTGTTTTTTTATTCACATACACCCAGGGCTAGTTTCTCACCCATTTTGCCAAACAGGATGAGCGCTCTCATTCTCACAGAATACAGCTGTCTTCAGCCACATCTCTCTACGCACACATCCTCCAAGAGGTTTTCCAGCCTGACCTCCACAGAAACACACACAGGTGCTTTTTTTCTGTTTGGCCAGCTCAAAACAACCTTGCTTTCAAAGCAATAGAGTCTTAATTCTGCTTAAGTTTTGTTTGATCTGCTATATGTTCAGAAGAGTTCTAGGAAGCAGTCTTGATCGACCTTCCAGATGTTCTGCATGGCCGCAACAGGCATGGGGCTGGCCCAGAAAGGGCAGGAGCTCCCTGGATTTTGCCATAGCTACACCTTTCATCTCATGGAGGTCTCTGCGTGAGGGTTTGCTCTACATAACAAGCTGCAGCACTTAATCCGTTTTCCTCAGATATATTTGTTCTTTGCTAATGCTTAAGGACGTAGCAAAGCAATGGTGTGTTCCTCCCCAAGAAATCCCCTTGGTGGTCATTTCTCTGGTCTCCCTGAGCTCGCAGAAGTCTTTTGAATGGTAATGATGTGGGGGGGTAGGGTGTTTGGTTGGTTTTGTTTGGTTTTGTTTTGTTTTGTTTTGTTTTGTTTTGTTTTGTTTTGTTTTACCAGTGCATAGCAACTAAATGTTTTCATTTTATTAAGATTGTCTTTGTAATGAATAACTTCTGCTTTCTTTTTATTCATAGCATATTCTCCTAGATCTCCATTGTGCTCCTGGCTGCCCACAAACATGCCTAATACAAAATTCTCTGTTTAGATCCCCCAGTAGATAAAAAATGTGGGAGCTGCCACCACCTACAAGTCTATGGACACTGCAATAGTGCAATGTCAGTTGTTACGGGCAGGTTACTGGTTTTCTACGTGCTAAAGAGAAGGTTTCTGAATCTATTCTACTCGTGGGTGGCTCTGAAGGCAAGAATTGTCCCTTTGAACTGTCTGGAACCTTGCAATGGATTAAATAGATATTTTTTCCTAACAACTAATTTTCAAATTAAGCTATTCTAGATTTTCCTAGAGCAGTTATTTCCAGCCACGTTTAACTGGGAAAATAACTTTTTGTAGGGTCACTTGCCTCAGTTTGAGTTTAAGGTGTTACTTGTGCTTTTCTTTGTAACAGTCTCAAATTTGTACACATCTGGGAGCCTTTACCAAAGGTCGTTCCTACGCTTATTAAAATCCATTGTGTATTTTTACCACTGAGTTGTCAGTGACTTATCTCCTTCATTGCAAAAACACATTTTAATTCTGACTTCAAAAGCTCATTGCACAGATCAAAATCAATTTTAGTTTCTGTGGTAGTTGGCCCATGTAAGCAAAAAAGGGCATATGATGTTCAGAGAGTACAGGCTAAGGAAAAATAATATTGTGATGCCTTTGTAAAATACTCTGATGTGTTTTGTTTTTTAATCTGGGATGGGAATAGTTGGGGTGGAAACATTCTTTCAAAATATTTTTCTCTCATTTTTTCCTGCTTAAAATGAAAAATCTTAAGGAAGCTGAGGAAAAAGGATAGATTTTCTAGGGAAATGTTGCCTTTTTATTTCAAAGGAGTATTCATTTTCCAAAGGCTGAGAATTGCATATGGTTTATAAATGTTTTACACCTCCAATTTTTGACCAACACTGAGAATGTGTTTTCATTGCCTTCCCTTGCAGAGCAAATAAAAGTGTCTTCCTCAAGGTACTCAGAGGCAAAGTGTGGTGTGGGGAACTATGTCAGCAATTACTTGCTGCTTGTTTCTAAAGAATGCCTTCCCCTTCCCTCCCCCCCGCCCCTTTTTCTTTCTTTTTTCCCTCTAAACAGAGGGTTGAAGTGAGCTAATTCCACCTCTGTTGGCGGGAAAGATTTTTTTTATTATTATTTTTCTGCTTTTTTATCCTGCTGAGTGTGACTTTCCTGTTCCTGCCATGGAACTGTGAGCAGGGACCCACTCCTGTTGCCGTTTCCTTTGCTTTTAAAATATTCGCTAGAGATTGTAAAATGCAGTTTATAGCTCCCAGGTTTTTGCAGTGATCTCCGTTTTGTCTTTGAACTGTCCTTCATGCCTCGGACATATATTATCTTTGCAGAATTGCATATACCGCTTATCTCTCTGGGAATCCCTTTAGATATGATGGAGACTAATTCTAGAAAGACATTAAATGCTTGACTCCAGCTGCTGTGGAGCCATGCAGAGCTGCTGTTCTTAGGAAACAGCATTTTACTGTCTTTGGGGGGAAAAAGCCACCCTGTTCTGAGAAGCTGCTGCCACCTTGGTGTCCCTTTCATCAGAGAATAAGCAAAATTTGCTCTGGATTTGTGAAGCCTGCGGTTCTTTTACGTTGCTTCAGCACACCGGGATTTCTTGCCTAAGGTCTAGGAATTAAACAAGTTTCTGTTCAGTGGTTAATACTTGATAAAAGCTCTTCCACAAGATTGCTGGAAACCAGATAGGTCAAAGACTGCAGCCCATCCAGAAGTGACTCAATACATCGCTCAGAAATGACCTTGCAGGTGGTAAATGCTCCCAGGATCAATGTTGTGTGGTGGCTGAGGAGCAAACAGCACTGCAATAGGTGCAGTGGGATTAAGCTGTAAAATGAATAAGTCTAAATCACTGTATAGTATTCAGTCTTGGATGTGGAAAAATGCTATATGAACAGGGCAAGTCCATCTTTATTTTAGAAAAGGATCCCTGTTGTTTTTTCCACATGGTGGCCTCTTTGAGGCACAGTACTTTTCCCCAGGCAGATGCAGTTTTGACCAACAGTTCCATTCTCATCTGTTCCTGGTAGACTTTACCCCCTGGTTCTTATTTATTTGGGTTGCATAGATGGCATAGACGATCTAAAAGAAGGGGATATATCACCATAGCCATTGCTGAGTGACGGAATAAGCGGGTGTTTATTCTTTCCACTTTGACTGTAAGTTTGGATATCAAGAAGATAATTAAATTTATATTGGCTCTCCCTTGAGACAATGCAGAAAGAGCAAGAGCTGTGACCCCTTCCTGTAGTCCCAGGAGCTGGCTAGGTGTGCAGAAGGCAGAAGGTCTGTTTCAGGACCAGGGAATAATTTCAGTATTACAAGATTGGATGCATTTGAGGAGTCAGTTTGACAATTCATTCCTTGCTCTTTTCCTGGGGCAATGCAGAGACTTGCATTCTCCTTAGTCATGGTGGATTTCAGCTCAGTTCATCACCAAGTCAAATAATAAAGAAGTGACAGTTTGCAGAACTCTTTAGCATCCAAATCACTTTTTTGAGAGTAAACCCTGTTGATGTGTCCTCAAGAAAAAAGGCATTTGGAGGGGAATAAATGTGCTGGGAAATTTTTGCAAAATACCGTTTGATCTTCCAACCAATTCTCCATAGACCTTTCTTTATGATTCTGAGTCAGATTGTGGCTGCTAGAAAACTCGTGTTGTGCCAAGCACTGTTTTTAATTCCTCAGAACTGTTGCTGTCATTTCACAGTGAGTAGGAAACTTTTGAAATCTGTATGACTTTGATATCACTGATTATCAGGTGGAAGGATTCTGTTTTGTCTTTCTGGTGCTTCCTGGGTTTGTACTACAGGAACTAGTATGTTCTTACCAAAGGTAATGTAGTGATCAGAGCTCTGTTTTAACTGTGGAGTGTAGTAAGAAGATGTTATCCAGGCAATTAAAAGGAATAAAAAATAATAATAAAAGCCCCTTACTAATATTATAGTTGGCAGACCAATTACTGGCTTTTTAAACTCAAGACTGCAATTTTAGTCAAGGAAAAAGTAATAGGTAGCTTGTCTTGTCACAGAAAATTAATTGCAAAATATATATATGCAGAGAGATATATTTATATTCTATTCTATTTGTTCCAAATAAGGTACAATGAATTGGTAAAATACTTATTGTCCTGCTCTTCCACTTTGTGTACGTAAAATTCCCATTATGGTTAAATGACTGTACTTATGTTCAATAAAGAGGAGATTCCCAATTAAAGTAATATATTTTTTTGTTTTTTATTGAACTTTAAAATGTTGTGTTTCTTTTTAATAGGAGACACACTTGCTTTGGATGTGTCACCAAGTCTGAGTAATTGAGTCATTCCTCTCAGCTGTACTCTCAGATCACTGTTTCTGAAATTGCTGAAAATGGGACTTTCTATCTTGAATGACTGAGAAGGGAGAGGCTATGACAGTACCAAAGTCCTTACCAGCTCAAAGGAGGTCCACAGCTCTGCTCAGAAAAGGGCAGTAGGTATTAAGGGCAACCTTTTCATATTCAGCAAATAGTGAAAGAAAGTGTTCCAACTTTCTTCACGGGTTCTATTAAGAGGAATTGTTGTTTCTACGATATACTTTTTCCCCACTGCCTGGGGTACCTGGAAAGCCCTATGCACTCACCATACCTACTCCACTTATTTGCCTGAAGCAAAAATCACATGTAGAGAACCCACTAAAAAGGTATGAAAGCAATCCTGGCAGCCATACCAGTCCTTTTCTATGTTTTTTTTTTTTTTTCTATTAACAGTAAAATTTTCTATGCTGGGATAATGAAGATTTAAATGCATGGTTAGTTTATAGAGCAATACCTAATTCTGATTTGCCTGGCCAAATGTAAGATAGAGAATTTGTGAGAAACTGGATTAACCTTTCTCTGCTTCCCTTACATATCCACAGTGCTTACAGCTGGGACAAAATTAATAATGTGATATCAGTGAGCATGATTTAAATCAATAGAGAGAATTTTGGCAAGACTTTTTAGGTCTGAAATACGACTACCTGGTATTATTTAGCCAGTAAGCTGTATTCCATTTTTTTTTTTTTTTGCAAATGTTATTCATAAGAGACAAAGACACACTGTTTAAGTATTCATATTTTCATTACAGTGCATATTTTGGGGGAAGAACTCATAAAATGAGACAGTCTGTTGCTCCTGTTTTGGCTCCTTAGCATAGGAAAACCCTGTCTTCCCATCCTTTCAAAATGATGAAGGTTGTTCTTTGTAGCAGAAAGGGACAACAAACGGGATATTAGAAAGTGCTCCAGGACAGTTAGCAGGTCTACCTGAAGTTATCTTCCAAGTTGTTCTGGAAAAGAGGTGTCAACTCCTCTTCTGTCCCTTAGTATTTACCCGTATGGGAAGTTAAAAGCGCAGGGGTAACCCTGTGAGGTTGAGGTGGTTGCTGAAAACAGCATCCACAACTATGAAAGCTAGATGTGAATGGATTCCTTTTGGCCAAAAAAATGAAAGCTCCAGAACTTTCCAAATCTTGGAACCAAGTAGGTGTGAGTTCATGGTTTTGAGAGAGATTTTTGTCAACGGGATTTGAGAGGCCAAAGGTTTGGTGCTCACTTTTGCCTATTGAGAGATTTTGCAATTGCAGCAACCTTTGGTACTTCATAGCAAGAAAACAGGTGGTTTGGAAGAATATCCTCAAGGGAACAATTGAGTGAGAATTTGGAAGAAAACTTGTTCCACTGTGGGAGAAGAGCAAAGTGAACCCTCTAAACTGCCATAATTTGGGCTACCTGAAGCTTTTAATGAACTTCTAAACCTCTTGATTTCCTGATTTTTTTTTTTTAAATTTTTTTTTCCCCAGAATTCTTTTTGTACAGACCTACTCTTGGTAAATTGGTGAAGTCTCAGTGCAGTAAATGAAAGAAAATAAAGCTGAGTGAAAAACAGGCTGTCTTAAATGCAGTAGATTTTGTTTATTAATTAATGAGCACCACAATAAGAACTACAAAACAGTCTGTGAGAGGTAAATGGATTTATGTTTGAGTAAGAAATATTTGAAAGACAGTTTACCCCAGTAGAGAGAGTCTATCTTTTAATATATAACTAATCCTTTGAAAAGTGCTGGAAGGACCTTTCATAAGAAGTGAAGAAAATTGCTCAAATTTGAATTGCAAATATTTGCTGCAACCATTGTTTTCCTGAAATATGTGTTAAGAAGGTTTCAAATTATGACTGTTCCTATTTATTTCCAGGTATGACACATCAGCCTACCCCCCTGCCCCCTACCAAATCTAAACAATGCAAAATGTTTTGGTGGGGATTTTTTTGTTTTCTTTTCTTTCTTTCTTTTTTCCCCCAGACCTCTATGTGTTGCTGTCTCAGGCTATTGAGTTTAGAAAACCCAAGGGGTGGGGCTGCCAAAGTGCAAACAATAATAAATTAGCTCACAGTAGCCTGCAAGAAAAGACAAGTGTAAAACATTTTTCGGAACTAATGATACTTTATTTGTTCTCAGGTAATCCCTTTTTGTCCCAATTCACATTTATTACACCTCTTCCATTTAGCTACAAATAAAACCAACAAGCTGCTGTTCTGCTGCTGTTTTTTTTTTTCTTTTTTTTTTTTTTTTTTTTTTTTTTTTTTTTCTGTTTTTCCTTTTTTTTTTTTTTTTTTTTTTTTTTTTTTTTTTTTTTTTTTTTTTTTTTTTTTTTTTTTTTTTTTTTTTTTTTTTTTTTTTTTTTGCCAGTGGGCTAGGTATGGCTGATGTTTACTTCTGTTTAAACCCACCCATTTCAGTCACAGAATCACAGAATATCAGGGATTAGAAGGGACCTTGAAAAATCATCTAGTCCATTCCCCACGTTATATCTAAGGCATTTCATCTTTATTTTGGTGATAAATGAGTAAGATCGCTAATTTAATCAAGGCAACCAGACTATATGACATGGCAGCTGAAGCGAGCCTGCTGCAACCAGTTTTATTTTGTCAAAGTCCATGGGCAAAGGCGGAGATACTAATTTAATTAATTCCTTTACTGGGGAACAGGTGATTGATTGTATGTGTTATTTTAGCTCCTACTCTTCACAGCCCAGCTGTAGTCACTTAAATAGCCAGTGATTGAGGTTTAATGGGCTGTTACCCTGCAGAACAAGGCTCACTGGGGCAGTCACTGGTATTTCAGAGGGGGAGCAGAGATGAGGGTATTCACCCCAGTGACCTTCAGGCTGCGTCTGCGTGAGTATTTTGGGTTGGAGCAGGAAAGGGTTTTGGGGAAGTAACTACTCCCCCTTGGAGGCACTATTTGAACCAGCGTGTCAGCAGGCACCAACAGCTAGTCCTGGTCCACCAGATGGCCAGTAGCCACCAAGTCTTAGCAGGTTTAAATCGCTAGGAGAGAAGGGGGGCTACTCAAGGAAGCCTGGGTTTTGCGAAGAAAAAGGTATGAACGGTGATCTGCAAGGTGGGGAACAGATGCAGACTGGATTTATGTGGTGAGTCTGACGCTAATTCCTTCCCACGATATAGCCATTGACAGCTTTTATGATGTGAAATCCGAATTTTCCATCTTAATGTGACGACAACGTCTGCAAGCCATGATGACCACAGGAAAAAATGAAAATTTGTCAGCAATTGAAGTGTCTGCTCAGTGTTAATACCAGGAGCAGTAAAGACCCTTTCGCTTACATTGCACTGTTAATGTCTTCACAGCCCATGCAATAATTGTATATTCTTTATAACTAGTATAATTGCATTTAAATCATAAAGTTAAATCCAATGCAACTGTGTACTTAACCTATAATGAGATGCAACTTAGAATATAAATAGTTCTGCAATTAAATAGGCAACAGTTACTCTGTATAAGCAGATGGTTTTGGATACTGAGAAAATGTAATTTTAATGTAGTATAATTTTGTTATTATAGCCTTAATTTTTCCGGGGCTTTGAAAAGTCTGTTAGCTAGGCCTGGCAGAAATGGGTGTGAACTTTGAAGAAGGTCCCTTTCTCGGTGACGGTGTAGCAGGTTTTGGACTCCTGCTCCAGATTTTCTCTGCTCCTCTCATCACACGTGTACTAACTACGCTTGAAGCACCTGCACACTCACTCAGAGAAAACAGAGAATGCCCTCAGCTGCTTCACAGATCTTTTAGCCCACTGCTAATTTTCCATTAAAGGTAGCAATACAGCTACTTCTCCCCACACAGTGTTTTTCAGGCCTATTTGACTTAAATTGGTATTTATTTAAGGAAGACGAAAGCTACTGGTAATTCGTCTTCTGAGTGTAATTGGTAATCTACGTCTGTCTCCCATTTCCGGAGTTGAAATAGCTTCAGTTGTTATTTTTTTATCTGCTACCCTCAGGATCCAAATTAGATGGCTAATAGAGTGGTCAAAATAACAGAAAATTCTTCATAGCTGCATAATCAGATTAAAAATCAGCATATTTATACCCAAATAAGCAACTAGGGAGTTATTTAAATTATTATATTATCTAATTATATCTAAAAGCATAACCTCATTTAAGGAGAGGAGGAATGTAATAGATTCATTGTACAAATATTACTGCATGAAACTACCTGTTCAACTGGTCTGTTCAACTTTTTCAGTTTCTCTCTCAATTGCCTTATTTTCAACCCAGTCTTTGCCAGGGTTAAGGTTTTCTGTGTCTGTTCAAGTGAGCTGCTAAGAATATTTTCTCCTTAAGCTTTTTAAATCCTGTGGTACCCTGAATATACATGCAGGCACTGATGATGGAAAATGTAGATTTCCACCGCAGCCAGACTGAAGCTGTGTGTTTGGCAAAGGGACATTGAGTTTAAGGGAATTGGTGTTAACAGTCAAATACGAACAGTTAAAAGCATTCTCATTAGGAGCTAAAAATGATTGACCGAGAGATGGAGCTACCCAAGTGTATTTACTGGAATGTGTGGAGGTTTATTAACATTGGCACGGGGATGGTCCTATTTGTCTAGACGCTTACAAAATCTAGTGTGTCTGGACTGTGATTTGTGGGAAGCTTTCCCCTTTGTAAACAGCATTTTGTTCTAAGTGATAGACATGGCCCCAAGTACTCTGCAATATTGCCCTGGAGCATCAATTGGCTTTGACAGAAACCTGCTAGTCACAAATAACAGGGTAAAAATATGGCGCTTTTTTTTTTTAATTCCCAATGAGCTAGAGTTCTGGAATAGGGTTTCAAAAGTCTGCTGCCTTCTTTGTTCCTTATAAATCGTTGCTTTCCTGATAATATAATTTCAGAATTTAATAATTTGTTTTTTGAGAAAGGATGTCTAGGATTGCAATGTCTGGAAGAAAGGGATGTGTACACCAGAGAGAAGCACACTTCCGAAGTTATTGCAGAACTGTTTCTAAATCTTTTTCACAAGGCCATAAAATAGTTAATAAATACCTACCAAAACCCCTTGTTCTTTGCCATCCATCATCATCCTCGCTTTAAATTCTGCGGGCATCCTCTCACTAGTGTTTCCCAGAAAATGACTGCTTTCAAAACTTTCTGTACACTGAAAGACTACAAATAGATACTCTCGTTTGCTATGTAGGTATTTAATGCTGTTACTCCATTCTAAGCCAGACAGTGGGACGAGTGCTTTCCAGCTTAAATATAGTATCCGTGATTGATGAATGCATTGCCAGTGCCTGTTAAAGTGAAGTCATAATGTCGGAGTAATTTTTGTCACAAACCAGTACGGCTCATTTGACAGCAGGCCTTTGACTGTGGGAAGCTGTAGTGTAGGTTTAAGCCTGGCTTGCACACAGCTTAAGGGTGATAGCCCAGAAATAAAGCAATGCAGCTGTCGTTCTAGGGTGTGTGCCTCAAAACAAGGCATGATCTCAAATAACGGGGTTATGCCTGTTGCTTGCTTGCTTTCCGCTTCAGAAGCAGCATGGAGATACACAGCAATACTAGTATAACTATATTTAAATGTACATAGGCCACAAACCCAAAAAGCCATTTTCCTGTGATAAATGGAGCACTTTCAGAGCCGTGGAATGCCCATAGCTCACCTTGCCTGTCACTGAACTCAGGAGGGACAAACTGAGATTTTACTAGGTACCCCACCGCATCCTTTTGAAAAACAAACAAATCCCAACTCTTAGATGATTTAACAGATAAATCCCTTTAAGTGATGAGAAGAAGAGGTCTTAACATACTGTATTTTTTTTCTAAGCTCCCAGAAACAGAAGTGGAAACTGCTGATGGTTGTGGTTGGTTTTTCTTGTTTGTTTGGGTTTTTCTGACGCAATTTTTTTTTTCCATGCAAACAAATAGAATTTTCTCTTAAAAACAAAACAAGGTTTCAGGAAATGGGTTGGGTGTTTTCTGGCAGGTTCTCCCTCCCCACAGAACCGGACCTCTTCATTCACTGGAAACTCTTTCCGTTGTCCCATTTCAGCCAGCCCCTACTCGCCTGGTTTTTTTTCCATCGTGCTCAGCCAGGAGAGCGCTCCTGTGCCAGTGTGAGACTTCAGCAAGCTCTGGAGAGGCCTTATGCCACCATGAGTTTCTTTTGCTGTAACAAAGAGCCGCAAGGGTTAAGGAAAGATCATCAGAATGAATTTTTTTTTTTATTACTTTTTTCTTTTTTTAAATGGCCACTTCATTACAGCCTCCATTCTTTGAATGACGCCTGGTAACACATTGGGCTTTTGCAATTTTGCTGTCAAAATGGATGGTGGCTTGCAGATAGTATATCTCATGGAAATAGATTGCATAGCTCACTGTAGAAGCAGTTAGTCAACAAAATGCTCTCTGGCACTTGGTGTAGAGATGGTAATTATTTGACTGGTGGCCAGCCTAGGTAGCACTCGGGAGTCATAAATAGTATTTAGAGGTTGCTGTAAAAGCTTTTTAATTTGTTGCACCAGAGTTCATTTACATTGTACACCATATGTCATGGCAAAAGCACCCTCTCTTTGTGGAACATTATGCGCAACACAATATGTTATAAACACTACTTTTTAATGGCCTCCAGAGTAGCTGTGGATAGCTCATCCAGGAGGCTGTTTAAAGATGAATCTGTTAGCATGGCTGGAAATCCGAGGTCACTTCATTTTAGCTAATGAAATGAGTCAAGATTCTCTGCATTTCAGATGAGAACGTGGCCCACCAGCAGTTTAATCTCAATAAGGTGAATTCATTCATTACAGACTGATGCAGGGGTTGTTACTGTACTCGGAGAACAAGTCCTCTGGAAGCAGAGGAGAAGGACCTCAGGTTTGAAGGGAGGTTCATTTCTAGATGAACCTGAATCTGCTGCTGTGCAGCTGACGTGAAACAAGACAAATGTAAGCCCAGCGGCGTATTGAGGAGAAGTTACCAGCACGTGTAAGGTAATTAGCTGTTGTCCCAGGCTAGATGAATGTACTCTGTAATTCTGCCACTTAAGTTCAAGAAGCTGAAATGGGGAGAAGGGCAAAGAGAGACTACCAGAGAACAGAGTGTGTGTTTTCAGGAGAAGATGAAAAGAGTTTAGCTGGCTTAGCCTGCAAATTGAAGGCTGAGAGGAGATAGGATTATTCTAAATAAATGCATCGGAGAGGATTAAGCATGAGGGAAGAACTGTATAAACTGAAGGACAATGATGGTAGGGCAAGAAAAATGGTTAGGCAACGTGCATTAGCAAACTTAGACTAGCAATTAAATGATTACTAACCATTAGAGGAATAATTTCCACTCACCACCTCCCCCTCCACCCACTCCAAGATGCTGATTATGTGCACGAGATGGTAAATTTAGGAATGCACTAACATGGTAAAACACAGGTGGTGCTGTTGACAGTTCACACCTAAAACCACATCAAATCTGAAACAGGCCTTTCTTTTATAGTCCAAACATAGATGATTTTTCTGCTTCTCTTGCAAAAGAAATTCTAGTTCACCAAGAAACTCTGGATTACTTAGGGTCTGTTTCACCTGTCTGCATCATCTCAAGACAGCTGAGGAAAGAAAGAATTAGAGACTTCACTCTGGGAATCTGATCTCAATTGGTTTCCTTTTTTAGTTCGTTTTAGGATCTCACACTGGTTTTGTGCCCCTTCTTTCCCAGGATTGGTTGAGGGTTCCTGTAATGCTAATAAGCATCCTTCTTTGCTGTCAATACTTTTACATGTACTTGTGTTTCTTGAATGACTCATTTTCCAGTCAACTTGATTTTCAGAAGACTGGTAACTTTCTGAAGCACTGAGGGTAGAAAAAAAGCATTATTCTTTTTAAAGTCAATATTTCTTTCCCAGTGCAATTGTGCTGTGGCCTTTGTTACTGAATTATCTTGTTTGGCCCTGCCAAATAAAACATCAGAGGGCTAAAAAAAAATATTATGTCTAGTTTACGTGGAATCACATCCCTTCATAAGCTGCAGTGGTTTTGAAGTTCTTGAAAATGAATTGCAATCGGACTCATGCTATGTGTCTCAGACAAACCTAAAATCTGTTCCTGAAGTCAACTCCTTATGTCAGGGTGGATATTCCGGTGTCAGTGCCTTGAATTGGGTGTTTCAGCCTTCTTATCACTACTCGGTTTCAAGGGTGAGTGTTAGCTGCATTATTTTAAGAAATGGTGAGAATACCATTCTCACTTGCCATCTGTGGCATTGGGCAGTATCTCCACGTGAGTGGAACTGGATAATGTCACTAGAGGAACTGTCTCCTGGCCACCAGTCTTACCTGGGTTCATGCTTGTATGTCTTGCCACCAAAACTCTTGCTAAACTCCTGATAGTCAGGTGATAGTCGAAGGACTACCAGGGTGGTGCAGTGGGACCACGGAAGTGTGTCTACAGCTGCAGGGACACTACTCCAGAAAATAGAAGGGGAATGTGCAGACTTGAGACAGTGATATTAGACACCTTGAAGGACCCATGTTTGCTATTCTACAGTCTCCTACGTACCCTAAATCTTTCCCTTAGGGGGGCAGCCTGTTGTCTGCCCTTCCAGAGCTGAGCAGGACACAGAAAAGTCTGTTTCTATCAGCCTTGGTGCCCTCCTATGGCTAGAGGTGACCCTTTATAGGACTCACTCTCCATCAAAGAGTGCATGTTACAGCCATTATAGCTTTGCATTTGGGTATTTCTATAAACACATTTACCAGGTGGTATAATGAGGATTTGTACCATAATGCCTTGTGAGGACTGACTCTGCTTTCAAAGGTAGAAGTGGCTCTGATCATCCCGCTATGTTAACCAACTTATGCTTGTAAAACTTCACTCTCTGTAAAAAAGGCTTTTGTTGAAATGCAAGGACTCCCTCCAGGGATGTGTGGCTCTCTTCTTCCAAGGCAGGAAGTAATTGCCTGCCACGGTCTCTCACCCGTGCTGTGCTTCTCACAACACTTTCGAAGGAGCTTGTTAGATGCACATAACTTACCGTGCTCATCCCGTGTTAAACCCGCCAATTGCTAAATCCACCTTTTCAAGCTGGACCCAGAGGATTGAGTCAGTCATGTGGAGCAGGTGTGGCTTCCTGATTTCATTAATTTAGATAATTGCAACCCTTCTTCAACAGCATCAGTCTCTTCTGTGTCTTCTGCCGTAAGTCCTTGGTTTATAAATCCAATTGCTGGGGTTGCTTGATGATCCAGTGTTAAAAATTCTTTGCTTTCCCTCATGTGTGTTGACTCTGTCTGACTGCCCACTTGACCAATCAAGTCCAATTTCTGTTATAATGAGCTTTTGGAGAGGTGATGGAGTTTGAATGCCAAGAGCTGGCAAGGAATTACAGTAGTTCCCAACTTTACTGTGTGATTCCTTCTCTGAAGCCCCCCTTGCTGCTGCAGCACTGCGGAGGGGATCAGCTCTAAAGAGATTTTGATTGTGTAAGGAGGGAACATGCAATTTGTAAAAGTAAATAAACAATTACCAGGAGAATGGGAGTGTTAGGCTGAACAGCTGTAGTGAAAAGGTTGTTGTGGCCGGCCTGATTTGGAAAAAGGGGGATGGTATATCCGGGGATTTAGTGCATTAGGTAGGTTTTACAGGTTTTCAAATTGCTATCTCTGTTTTCATACGTGGTACAGAAACACTTTGGTTTCTCTAACAACTTAAGCTGTCCTCAAAATTCACAGACATGCTGTCTTTTAATGGATTTTTTGGTTCTTTTTTTTTCTCAAATACTAATGAATTCCTGAATCACTGTGCTTAACCAAAAGTTTTCACATCTGTAAAATGAATTCTACACTGGAAATCCTACAGAGTGAACAGCTGAAATCTAGCTATTGAAGTCAAAGGATTTGCGTATGCGTAACTCAAACGTGTGTGTGTTTGTGCATGTAATATCAAACAATTCAAAACCAAAGTATGAATTTATGTGAAACTTTCTCAAGTTTTTTTTTTTTTTTTTTGTGCCTGGAAACTCCAGATTGTTATTCTAATGTTTATAGATTTTTCACAACCATTGTTTAATTTTGGACTCTTAGTCTCTTTGCATGGTTTGCAAATCTCCTTTGTGGTTTCTAGGAGTGTTTTCAGAGATGTACCTATCTTATCTGTGTGCTTAGAATCAGGCAAATCTATTATGTAACTACAGTGCCTGAGTTTACTTGGAGAAATTAAAAAATTATATTAATTAAAAAGCCAATAGATATAGCAAACACTTTTTTGTAGCTTACTGAACTCTCTTTCAGTCACATTATTATTATTTTACCTTTTTTAGGGTTATTGTGTCATGCTGTGACACAGCCACTCTAGAATTCAGCCTTTATCTTTGCAGCCTCTCTGAAAACGTGCAGATGTAATCAGAGGAGCTTTAATCTGGTAAACTAAGTAACAAACCTAGGAATATTTTGATCAATACACTTAGCTATTCCCAGAATAAATAAATGACAGGGGTTTAACTGTCAGCTGTCTTTGCGAAGTGCCTAATTTCCAAGATGGTGATTTTTTGGAGGTGAGCATAATGTCCAGAAGCCTGCAGACCTGCTTACTACAAGAAGCACTCCTCCTCCATTTCCATGGATCAAATTCTGCATGCATTGGAACCAGCTGCAATGGTCCCATTGCAACGTAGCGGTTCCTGCCGTATGAGGCCATAGGAAAACTTCCCCTGCTTTGTTTCCCGCTGGGATTTGATCCAGGCGATGGTGAGGAGCGTGGCTCGGTGAACCGCACCGTTATAGTGAGAAATAACGAATCCTCTCAGATGCTTGATCAGCTAATGTTCAACTCGGGGGTGATTTCGCAAATGGAGGCCAAGGCCTTTTGCAGGCGATATGACAGGAAGCAAAGTAATGTAACGTGGCAGATGCTGCATGGAGGAGAATTGGGGTCATTCAGTATGCCCATGTATAATGCAACCTTATGCCATAATTAAGATGCTGGATAGAAGCTGTTGAGAAGGATTAGCTACTGATCCATACATTTTATGTTTCTGTTTATTTGAGATAAATCCTTATGCTAGATGGCTTTTTTTAATATTAAGCCCTTTCAAAGCTTTCATTTCCTTTATTTTCTTTTTAGATGCCTTTTATTTTTTTTTAAAATCTGTTTCGGTGAAAAGAAGGATTTTTGGAAGGTGGTCTGGCTTTAGAAGCTGGCCTATGAAGCAGGACAGGGACCCATAGCATTGCACTGTAATTCCTATGATTCCTTGTAGCACTATATGCAAGAGGGAGTATGTTGCTCATTTTCAGGGAAAACAGGAGAAATCTCATTTTTCAAGTAGATGGAGGTGATTGCATGCGTTTTCTTTTTAAAAAGTGAAATTCCCTATAAAAGCTGGGCATTCCTGCTGAAATAGTCTTTCCTCAAAAACCCCCTTTATTCTCTCAGTAGACAGCTATGACTGAAAAATGTCACCTGCTCAAATTCTGAGGAGAGAGACAGAGAGATGTGAAATAAATCTGTAGAAGGAAGTTGTGGACTGAAGGCCAGAGTAGACATGAGCTTTTGGACCCCTGTTAGAAGTCAGCTTTGATAAAGGAGAGAGGGGACAGGCAGAACCAGGTTACATTCAATTATTCAGTTTATTTTTACTACTCGTTACTTCAAATTTTTAAAGCTGTGTTTAGGAACAAAAGGTTGGGGCAACCATCTGTTTTGAAAGTTTGCCAGTGAAAATAAAATGATCAATTAGTAACAAAGGCATTATTCTCATCTGACACAGAAAGTGGGGAAAAAAATACAAAGGTATGAATGTCTTTGAGTGGATCCCTTAAAGTTTAAGCTGTGTTTGAAACCGATCTGGGCTTTTATAGCTAAAGAAAAATCATCCCGCTTCTCTCTTTCTTTTTCTCTGCTGTTTTCTTGCTCTCAGCAAAACTCTCAGTTGATTTCCAAGTTAGATTGGTCACCTATATACATTTTTATACTTGCCTGGCCCTTTGCAATTCCCACGGTACTTCAGTGGAGCTGAAGGTCTTTGGAGACTGTCTCTGCAAAGTTCAGAAGACGCTTATTTCAGGACATCTAGACTGGAGATTATTATCCTCTCATTTTGGACAAAAATTGAAGAAGAAAAAAAAAAAACCCTAGAAACTATATAAAACAATTCTTGAGATTACTGCCAAGTTCCCAGAAGATGAGAAAATTTCTACTTTCCTATGGTGGGTAGGAGCAGAGACCGATTGTGAAAGAAAAGACAGGGTATTCCCTCGGGTTTGGATGATTTGCCTGTGAGGGAATGAAAGGTTTGCCTATATTACCGTATGTTTCCTTCCAGTGATTGCACAGGTGTGGCTGGGAAAATTCACCATCTGGAGAATCCTTCTTGTCACTCAGTTGAAGCAAATCTTAGGAATACAAACACACCACAAGGCTCTTCCATGGGGAAAAACACTCAGTGAAAGCTGTGACAAATAATCTCACATGCCATATAGACTTCACCAGGAACAAGAAATAGACACAAAATGCAGGACACAGGAATTAAAAAAATAAAAAAGTCTGTTTAATACATTAATGTATTTGTATCTCTCAGTGTCTCCAGTTCTTCAGTTCAGAAAACAGAACATAATTCATATTTATAAGGACTGATTTGTATCAATTTGTAATTATCTTGTGTAAAATTAATTCTCTCAGCATAAGAAAAGTAAAACAAAAAAGCCAAATGAAATGTCCATAAGAAACACTCTTGTGATAGTGACACACTGCACTCAGTAAGGGGACCTTTTGCCATGAGAGTGGCCCCCACCCCTGAACACCTTGGTGCTGTGAGAGGGGAGCCTGGTTTTGTCTCCCATTTGCCTCTCATCCCATGTTGTAGAGGCTCATCTCCTCTGGAGTCTTGAGCTGTAAAACCAGTAACTGATTTTTCTGTGGGTAAAAGTTCAAGGTTCAGCTGTTTCCAATGCAAGCCTTTTCCCTTTTCTGGATCCTTCTTAAATTCAGTTGGTGTACAGATTTCTCTCAGTGTGCTCTTGGGTCTGCTTTTTCTACGATATGCAGGCAGAGAGCTTCTGGGATCTGAGGAAAGGCCAATTTTAAGATTAAGCAAGCAGATACGCTTCAGTTTCTGCATCTACTGTTCCCCCAGCCTCTAGGGTAATACCTGTGTCCTGCCATGGTCGCTGTTTCCAAGCAATACTGCTATTAATAGTGCTTTTCAACAGACTAACTCATTTCCCCACCCTGGTCACTATGGGCAGGCAGTGACCTTTAACAGATGAAAACCTGAGGCAGTGCTGAATGAACTTGCTCCCCGCAATCAAAGCAAATTCACAGGAATAATTGTCGCATTAAGCTTTAACCAATGTTTTTAATGACAAAGTTACTTTTTTAATTTCTTTTTTGTTATTACACCCAATAGCACCAATGAGAGAGATGTGCTGTTTTGAGCTATTAACCATTCATACTTTTTTTTTAGCTCTTCATCCCAGAGAATGAACGCAGGAGAATGTCTACTAAATTTGTCGGGTTCTTTTAACATTGGTTGTGTCTCACCTCTATCCAAGTCATGGAGTTGGCCCTGAAGAGATAGCTAATTATATCAGACTCTGTATGAGCTTAGCAGTTTGGGGATATGGAGTGGTGTTGTGCACGCTATAGAAGTGGCTGCCTCCAGGTGTGTGTTACTGTACTATCATGTGTGCAAGGAGGTAAATTTGTGAGTACAATCCAGCTGGAATGAATGGCCATCAATAGGCAGAACGTGCCAGGGCATCTTTCTCTGGGGACTTTCTCTCAGAGACTTCTCTCTTCAGACTCTCTCTGAATTCAGAGCGTTCTTTTGGGGTAGAAGTAAAATTCTGTAGAATTTCAGAAGACCTGAGGGGTGGGTGAAGGGGTGCAGTGGAGAGAATGCTTCAGCCATGACTTTGAATGTCTAAGTACCCCCGTTTTTACTTGATCTTTTATGTACACCATAAAACATCTCGGCAGGTGAAAGCACATTCAGAAGGCTAAAGGTAGACAGCTCCAGAAGGAAGGTCCTTAAAAGTCGATATAGGCCTTTAGAAAACTGGGGCCACTTGATTGCTTCTAGTTGAGTCAGTGGCTGTGTAGGAATGGAAGTGGAGATTCCCAATTTTCAGTGACAATGAAGTGACACTAAATGGCAGTTTGTCTGGCAAGGTGGTTTTACAGCCTGAAGAGAGTAAACGTTTGCAGGGGATTCTGTATTTTGAGAATCAGTGTGATGCACTGAGGTGGCTATTGTCTGGGCTCTTCAGGATTGTTCCTGACATTTAAAACTACTGTGGTATAACTATGAGGTAAAACCTGTCTTTCAGGTGCTCTCCTATCCTGCTGCATGGCAAGTGAAATCTGCTTGATATTCTTCCTCTGAGAGATGCCTTTCCTTTCACCTGGCCAAACAAGGTGCCTGTTCCCAGCCAGGACAGTGATTGTTCTGAGAATCTGTCTGCTCTTGAGTGTATTGGATCTCAGTTTAGGGATTTTCATGTTTACTGATTTCTCCTTTGATAGCAATAGGTGCATGCCATTTGCCATCTCATTAATTTTTGGTACCAGGCGTTTTAAGGTAAAAAGAAATAAGGTATTAATTTCATCTTAATGCAATGATTATTTAAGCAGTTACTCTATTTAGTAGGACAAAATAAGAGAAGAATGTTGTATAACTACCTGAACAGTAGCTTAGCTCCAAGAGGTTTACTGTCTGGTTCATCCATTTTAAAAGTCAACAGGATATTTATATCCTTTGTGTGGTCTCCAAAGAACAGGCTCATGATATGGGGACAGACCTGATTTTCATATGTATCTCTTTTTCTCTGGGATTCCATTCAAATCAAATTTCTCCTCCTCTGCTTAGGGAGATACATAACAGAGTTTATGAATTACCAGAATTGAAATATCAATTGTCATATTTCCCTAACAGATTAATGGTTACTAGTTTGAAAATGCTACTTGATGTCCCTTATGTGTTGACAGGTAGTAAACAAACCCTTTACTGAATGCAAATGCAAAGCCTAAGGACTGATTTTGTAGTTAAATGGACTATAAATTGGTAATTGATCCACAGTAAATGCAGAGCTGTGTGATGCCTTAGTGGGGCTTAGAGCTCCTGTAGCTAGGCAAGAGTAAGACAATGTTGATTGATTAAATCTATTAATCAATGTGGATATGTTTTGAGAAATTTTTTTCAGGAAAGGTTTCCCTCAGCTGCAGGATATGAAGAGTATTTTGAAAAGGAACACAGCTCAGTAGAAACACACTAGTGGTTTTTCTCATCAGCTTCGGAGCTGCATTAGGTTTTACTTCCCACTATGCCACTGTGCCACATATCTTACATTTTTTGGTTATTCCAGACTAATTCTATTACAGAAGTTCTCATGCTCTGAATAAATAGATATTCAGTTGAGGAGAGAAAAAACCTGCAGGATTCCTGCAACCTTACGGCAGTGACTGGACATAGCCTCTATGCTTTCATGCAAAAGACAGCAACAACAGCAGCAACAACAAATCTCTTTGAAGGACAAGGACTTCAGACATCCCAGCTTTGGTTATCTGGTGAAAATGCATTTTTCCTGTACAGACTGAGGGACATCTCCAGAAACATGTTCAGAGTAGGAGACTGAGGTTTTTTGCTGAACTCCCTGGCTGCTGGAGGTGCCTCTGTCCCCAGGGACTAAAGGCAGCTTTGATTAACCTGCTCAGTTAAGTTCCTAAAGTCAGATGGATTCAATCTTCTTTTTACACAGCACCTACTGCTCAGATCTACAGAGAGAATTGGATATCTAACTTTCTTGTTTAAAGAGATGAGCCCATTGATATCAGTAGGAGCAGGGCACATAGATATCTGTGGATCTTCAAATTTGCTGGGTAGTGCTAACATCAGAGCAAACGACAATCTTCTGTCTCAGATTTTTGTTAGTCTATGAACTATCTTTATCGTGTGAATGTAAATTCATTATGGAAATGCATGTTCCTCATTATTTCTTCTTCTCATTGAAATGCTGTAAAACATTAGGCTGCCTATTTCGTCAGTTTTCCAGAGATACCTTTTAGGTGGCGGTGTACCTTGCTGACTCTCCTCTTTATTAGCTTCATGTCTATTAGCATCATTTGTCTGCACCTCCTCGTAGCTCTCCTCCTCCTTGCCTAATAACAGGTTGGGTATCCACAAGTATGGGTATTTCCTGCCTCACAGAGCCTTGTGCATGGCTGTCTGCTGCCAATGCACCTGCAATTACCCATTCCTGATGCACTAACAGAGGAAAAATTGTTTGGGATTATTAGCTCAGACATTGCTTCCTCTACTGTATTTATTTCAGTATAGGGGTTGCATTGAAGGCCCTGGAGCTGTGCTGGCAATCCTTGTTTTGTGAAGTAATGCATTTGAATGCTTGTTTTTCCTGGTTTTTGGGGGTTTTTTTTGTTTTTGTTTGTTTGTTTGTTTTGGTTTTTTTTCTTGTTTGTTTTTTTTTTTTTGTTGTTGTTGGTTGGTTTTGATTTTGTTTTTTTTCAGAAATGGTGGTGATGTCAGTTATCAGGTTAGGTAATTAAGTTGCTGGCACCTCTCCAGAAATACAGTATTCTTAAGAAACGAGTTGGGCTACTCTTCTTACTTACAACAAGAAAGAAAAATGCAGAGACTCCAACTCTGTTACCCTTGTCAGCAGTGAGCACCTCATTGAGGCACAAGAATGTCCTGTTCCCAAGATATTGGGTTTCCCTACTAAATACAGCTGTTGTGAGTGGAAAGCGAGGAAAGGCCCAACAAAAGGGAAGACTTGTGCTTTTAAAGGATCATTTTGATTTTAAAGTGGAGATCTTAGGAGAAAGCATCCTACGAGATCAAACTTTCACCCATAAAAACCTGAAAAGACTTTATTTAGATAAAATGGAAATATTGGATATTTGTGTCAACTTTATGTGCTCATGCAGAAAAATAAAAATGCATATAATCATCTAAGCATCTTACACAGAGGGGCTGTTTTTTTATATAACTTGAAAAAATGTTTTGGAAACTGTAAAAATAAGGTGTTATGACATTTTTTTTTAAATGATGCTTTAAAAATAATCAGAATTGCTTCTAAAACATTTTGCCAGGAGGAAAGCTGAATGTTTTTGTTATATAAGCAGTTATGAATGTTTCTGTCTCGTACTCTAACTTTTAGCAACTTCTCTAAACAGGGTGAATAATATATCCAAGGTGAGACTAGAAACTTCTGAGTAGTGCAGAAATTGTTAAAATATAATGAATTTTAATCCATAACTGCTTTAATCAGAAAGCTTTTTCCTTTATCTCAGCACCTGCTAAGGCATTTGTCTGCCTGGCATAAGCTTCTCTAATACTTTGCCTTTCTGTTGTATACTGCTCCAAACCAAAATTATATAGATACACATATAGAAGATGTGGGGCAGCCCAAATCCCAGGCTCAGACTTTGCAGCTGGCTTTGCAGTGCTTAGAAACAATAGACCTTGGGCTGAACACCCAGAAGGTTGGAAATACTCTGATTTGAGTGAAAGCTCATGCCTAGTTCTTCTTTGATGTGAGCTTCACTCAGAATTCTGTCTTTTCTTTTGATCCTTTTGGTGCTTGGAGTTGAGAAACTCCATGCAGAATCACCAATTTGGTTAAAGCTTCCTGCTAAGGTAGCTGTTAATTTTAACTAGTAGATGCAACCATAAATCACCAGGAAAAACAATACTGTAAAACAATCGGACTGCATCAGCATCTATCATTACTTCTACTGCATCACTGAATTAACAGCCAACCCCAGCTCCCTGAGGCAGATCAATCATATTGTAACAGGTTCCCATGATACCGTCCCACAGCAACCAGTCTCTACCCGTTATATCCTGCACAAAATATGACTAATTCTTCCCTTACCTTCCTACTAATCCCCAAATGTTTAGCAGGCCAAAATCTCTAGAACAATCTGCCCACAATAAAGAGGGATACAACCAGCATCGGGGCTGCTTTTCAAGTGTCCAGACAATCAGCACTGGCTTGTTTCACGGCATGCAAATTGGCTTGGAAGAAGAGAGACAGTCTTTCCTCCCGGGCAATCAGCACTACTAAAGGCATTATGGGCTGACGGATAGTGAATTTGAGACTGATGTGTCCATTCCCACTCTCAAAACGTTTATACGAGATTGTGGCCATGTCACATCTGGCCACTTAGGGAGTATGCAATAAGCTAAACCATTTCCCTTGTAGATGACAGATGGGATTGGAGGAGGAGGGACTGATGAATATCACAAAGAGCTCTCCATGAATGCCCTTACATCTTATCGGTGCTAGAGCAAAAGCTGGTATAGCTTGAAGCAGAGGGAAGGCTGTTTCTGAAATTACTAGGGAAGCAATAGGGAGGGAGCAAGAGATTTTTCACCTTAAACAAAAGAACTTAGTAAATTTTCTAAGCCTCACAAATAGCAAGAGTTGAACAGTCTCCTGAGAGAGTTTAAGGATACAAGAAAATGCTCTGATATCCTTGGGTGGCCATTGAGATAAACAGACACGGGAGGAAGGATTTAGTGGGTGGCATACACATTTTCTTAAACTGCAAGGAGAGAGGTTCTCCAAAGCCATGGGTCGTGAGTCTGTGTGGACTGGTGATGATGCAAAGCACACGCATAACTGAAAGTAGTTACCCCATGCAACATCAAGGTATAAATCAAATAACATGAAAGTACATTTTTATCAGCTGGGACTTGGACACTCTATGTGTCAGTAGAGAATGTCACTCCAGTGCTTGGAAAGTTTACACAGTGGACATGTGGAGCTTAGGACCCTCTACTTTGACATGCAAGCACTGCTTACTGTCTGCATCATCAAAACAATGCACTGATAAGGTGGCAAAGCAATGAAGTCCTCCTTCTCCCTTGTTGATTTTGTTCTTTTCTGTCTCCTGTTTGGCCATCTGGGATGCCATCTCTTTCCAAGAACTGAGTCACACTGAATAACTGGGGTGTAGCTGCTGCTTTTGCATCACCAAGGGTCTCTGTGGCCTGGTTGAGGCCCTGTGATTGAGTTGGTAAACAAAGTTATCAAGTGGATTACTTCTATATTCTAAATGAAAGTCAAAGTACAACTCTTCACCCCGCTGGGAGATGGTAGGTCACTGAAGATTCAGTGAAATAAACATTCGCGAACACAAGCTGAATCTTGCCTGGAGTTCCCCAGGTTTGGTAGTGGTCTGCTTGGTTTTTGCAACGGAATGATGAGAAGCATGAACTCTGCTCCTCTAGAGACAAAAAACCTGATTTTTTTTCATAGATCTGGGAGCAGTTTTTGTTTTATTTTCACACTGAATTCCTCTAGGTTCTGCAGAAGCAACTCCTCCTTGCCCGTCATCCAAAGGCTGGTTTAGCTAAGTCTTACAGCCTTGCCTTCAGCAAATATAGTTCAAGTTCAAAATGTAGTTGCTCCTCTGTAGTCTGCTGGAATGGCAGGACTCCAACTCAGAAAGCTGCCTGCAGCTTCAGAGAAACTTTAATGCTGAATAAAATGGGTTTTCAATGGGAGAGAGGTGGTTTTGCTGGAATATTTTTTATTGTACGTCCACTGGGGTTGGCAACTCTGTGACCGAGTGATTTTAGAGTGCCTGGATGTGCTATACTGAAGTTGTATCAAACCAGATCTCAAATTGAAGAAACTGTTCATGTGTATGTTTTCTTATCACAGATGGATGTTGTCTCCAAGACAAAAAGATTGGAGGGAAGCTTGACATGTAAGGAAGAGGGTACATCTTCTATTTGTGTCCTGCAGATATCTTGTCAATTAATGTTGCTGCAGTTAAATTCACAGCAAATAGACCTTGGGTCTCAGATGATACAACGGTCCTTGAAGTTTTATCAGTTCAGCTTTAGCTGAGCAAATTCAGGCTCAAACCACGTGAATCATCTCTGAGTTTTTAAAAAGCAGCATTATTTAAAAAAATGAAAGGTAAATGACTTCAGATGGCAAACTGCATCAGGAGAGCTAAATAAGGAAAAAATATTGTTACGGTGACAGTAATATTAGCTGCCACAAACAAAATCAGTCAATAAAAGCACTTTAGAAAGTTAAAAAGCCAAATGAATGAATAAGCCTCTCCCTAAATTCAATATTCTCTTGTATAAAATATTAGCACTCGGACTAAAATCACCTCCTGAGTATAGTATTTTTTTCTGTTTTATCAGCAGTCTCTCCCTTCCACCTAGTAAATTCATTTATTTGTTCAAAGCTGCAGTGTGTTGCCAGCACTTTCCAATACACGTATATAAGATAATGCACCCTTCATCCTCCCTAAATCTCTCATTCCACAGGTTATTGATTTAGCCATACCGCTGCAAAGACAAACAGCCAAATTCTCTGCCTTTCTCTGACTCAAGTGACCAAAGCTTCTCCTGCTTGATGAAATCTGCCTCTGATAATGAGGGCACTGGGGACCATGTTTGCAAGTAGCCAAGCATGGAGCCTGTGTTGAGAGTCACTTGCCCACTATCCCGGTGGCTCATAATTAAAGCTATGCTCTGATGCAGTCTCAGTCCGAGCTGCAGAGGCTTTCTGAAGGAGGGAAAAGCCAATATTTGCCTGTACCCCCAAGTGCAGCACTAAGAACAAGTAGAGGCAGGGAAGAACTCCTCACCAGTAAATATATCCCAACTCACCCTTTTCTAAGCAGCTGAGGTAATGAACTTGAACAGTGTGTTGGCTAATAGCAACATGGGTAATGAAAAACATCCCGGAGACTGGAATGGCTACGTTTGCTTTTGGGTCCTGTGCTTTTGTAAGGAACATCGAAATGTGAAGTATTAACAGTGACTGCGTGATGGTTTTCTGTGACGGTTATGGGGAGTGATGTGTGTGACCCCTCGTGTCGCCAATGCCTCCGTCTAGAACAGTGAGCCAGCCTACCCAACTCCTTTCTTGAGTAAAACCTCATTACCCTTCACTCCTGGTCTGCAGGAGGTTGTGAGGTCTGTATTTTCACGCACTTTTGAACATACTTGGATCAACAAAGCTTACCTTGCGCTTTGTCTGCAGGGTACACTTGAATTTTGAGCTAGGTTTGGCCTAGTTGATTGGGAAATTTTGACCCTTCTTCCCTGGTAAGAAGCTGGGCCAGTGATCCAGGCTTCCTCCACCTCCAGGGAAAGTTTTTGTGGCTCATTGTGTCAGAAAGAAAATTCAAAGAGGACTCCCAGGATCTCGGTAACAGATACTGTGGCTGCTGCTGTAGGGGCATTGTCCTTTTGTGAGCATACAAATGCTGCCTGTGTCATCCAGCCAACCTCCGATGCTACTTACAGACTTCTGTGATAAATCTCTGGTTTACAAACTCTCTGATAGTCACCTAGAATTGTCACAAAAAAGCAAGAAGAAGTAAGAACAGAACAGTCCCTAGTTGGCAGCTGTGGTTGTGGTATGCCTTTTCCAGGGGCAAGAATATAACCTGAATTTTAAGAACTACCTGTAAAATCTTCTGGGGGCAGGAGGGAAAGCAGGGAAGATAAAAGGCCACAACACCTTGCTTTTCCTTCTCAGCACAGTCTGTCTCATAGCTCTTACAAGACAAAACTCAAAGCCACGTACGTTAGGTTGACTCTTGACTGAGTAGAAGGAGCAGCAGTTGGTCCTCTCCTCTAGCATGTACCGAGTGCCCTGATGGCCAGGTCCTTCAAAGCCAAGGAGCTGGGCTATTTTCCCTTTATTTATCAGTATGTCTCCACTCCTGGATCCAGTGTTACATCAGCCCATGCCTGCAGCAACCCAGCAAACAAAGGAGAAATGTTTGCTGTTCCCTTCTAACTACTGGATAGTCCCAAATTTGATGGGGTTTTGTTTGTTTATTTTCCCTGACAAGGACATCTGTTTATTAGAACTCATCTCCAGCTTTAGTGAACATCAAAAGGGATGTCTGTGAGACTGCAGCTGGATTTAGATGGTGCAAAGCCCTTCAAGTGACTATTTAAATCTCTCTTTCTCTTCTGCATTCCCAGTCCCTAAATCGAGATGGGTTAACTTTAAATGCATCTTGAGCTTTTGGAAATTAATTTAATGTGACTATCCTAACTTCGGTTTCAGGATCACCTTTGGGGTTAAGTGTAGCATTGATTGTTTTGTTTTTTTTTAAAAAAAGAAAGGATAAAATAATATCTCCCCTAAAATACTTACAAGTGTCCTTTTTCTTCACTTAACGTAGATATCTGGAGAGAGGGCGGGAAAGCTACCAAATCGAGGAGCTTTCTTGTTATTCCTCTCCTCTTTATATCAGCTAGCACAGACTTAATCTGAGGAAGATCTGATTTAGGAGTACTGTGCTTTCATGTTGTTGCCTGTATGACTGTTTATTTAGTTGTGAGTTGATTGATTAGGAAATAAGTGCTTTTCAAGTTGACAGTATAAATAATGAAACTTTATTAGTGATATATGTGACACATTTAACAATGCTAATTTTCTATACTGCTCTGTATAATTCACTTGCTTTTTTCAGTAGGCTGTAAACAATAGAAGGTTTGAGAGAAATCGCTAATCTGCTGGCTTTTTAAAAGGCAATAGAAAGGAGTCCAGAATTTAGAAATATTTCCAGAGTGCCACCTAGTGTAAAAAGAAGGGAAGCCACAAGAAAATGGAACTGCAATACAGCTTTGGAGAGTATGTCTTAATACAGAGAACTGTCTCTTCATTTTTCTTTACAGCTAAATACAGACAGCTACTAATGGCTTGTATGCAGTTTAGTGATAATTGCACAATGTTATTTATTCCTTTTTTATTTTTATTAAAAATATATGTATGGTAGAAATAATGAAAATGATTGCCTTCTCTGCTTTTAGCTTTTTGAAGAAAAACCCAAACAAACGTCTGGTCTGAACCCAAACTTAAGATTTGATTTAATAATCTTGTGTTCTCACACTTCTTGATTTCATGTGCCCTCCTTTTAATTAAAATACAGACCTTTATGTTTAAAATGGTGAGATAAATATTTATATATAAAATTTGAGACCACTGTTATGAAAAGGGCTTTAAAGCAGAAGAGCTTCAAAAAATTGTGTTGATGCCTTACTGCTTGCAGCTGTGGTTTTATCACAGGTGGTGCTTGATAGTCAGACAAAGCCACAGCCCCTGTGGTCCTGTGTTTACAGCAGGCTCTGTTGCTACCCTCAAAGCAAGTTTCTGCTACCACTTACCATCTCATTACACAGGCAGTCCTGAAGGTGTTAAACCACCACCCCACTTCTGCTGTCTCTGCTAATGCCGATTTTGCAAGTGTGGTCCCAGGTTTGAGAGGGGGAATATCAGGAACTCACCAAATTTTTTGCTTGAAGGTGCCTGGGAGGTAAGCAGGGCTTGGCTTGGGAAGGCTGGCGTGGCTAGTGGGCAGGGGAAGTGGGCAAACCAGCCTGTGCATACAGTTATTCTTTCATCCGTCTACCTGTCTGCTGAGGACAGATGAAGCGTAGAATTTCGTAACCCAGAAAGCCCCTTGTTGTTTTTTTTTTTGTGAGATCCCAGGCTTTTAGAAGTAAGGTTTATAACTCTGGCTGCCTGAATAAACCTGGGGCTGTGACCTCGGCTGTGTTTGGTGCTGAGGGTATGGAGCAGAGCCATGGTGGGGTGATGCTGAAGGGGCCTTTCTGAGGAGGGATCACATCAGGACAGGAGTGTGCTTCTCTTCTGCTGTTCCTGCCTCCTGGGAAGGGGGTTAAGGGATCTTAAAAGCTTCTGCTCCTGCAGTTTCCTTTATGAGAAGTTCCTAACAAAAGGGTGTTGTTGCTGCGTCGGAAGTGTCCCCTAGTTTCGTTAGTTTGGTAAAGGTTTACAGCAACATAACTTCTGAGAAGTGCATTTTGCACCAGATATTTCTGTGGTGGATTTTTTTTTTGTCTTTCCAGTCAAGAGTAGGAAAATTGAATCTGCTTCATTTTCATGTCTACCTGCTTCTTAATTAATGTTCCTCAACTTCCTCTTCTACTTGTGGCATATTGCAGGGAATAATTTATGTCAAAGAAGAGCTGTAGTTACATTCAAAATGGCTGGATTTGGGTTTTGGAAATGTTTTCGGTAAGCATGTTATCTGAGTGGTTTGTGTATTTTCGAGAGAGAGGGATTTTCTTGTCTGTGGTGAAAGTAATATTCACATTATGAAAGCTAAATATAGTATTGTTACGTCCATTTGGTATACAGCACTGGTAACTTTATTGATCTTGAGATGGGATAACAAGAGGGGAATGACAAGAAAACTCTGATGAGAAAAGTGATGTGAAACTGAGGCAGGAAGATTTTCTTCTGAATTTTGCATAAGCTGTGGAGACTCTTACGACAGCACCAGTGAGCAATTAACAGGGAAAAGGAGTAAGGATGATGTTGGTGTGTGAAATAATGCTACCTGCTTGCTTTAATCCAAGCTCTGCTTTTGCCTTTCTTGGGTAAAATAAACTGCAAAATTATGTAGAGATCACCCTTGCAGCCTGCTTGTTTGCAAAGCCAGAAGAAGAAGAATTTGTCAAAGAAACTGTTCAATGGCAGTGGAGAGTTCTCTTTTCAAAAGTGCTTCTAAGCTTTTGCTGGCTACAGGGAGAGAGAAACTGGTGGAAAAGGAAGGAGCAGAGAGGAGGTGCCTGTGTACTTTGGCTCTAGGGGAGGCTGTGCTTTTAAATGAGGGTGAAAACGTAGATTAAGTGTTGCCCACACTAGAGTGCATTATCAGCTTTACAGCTAGGTATCCCTATACCCAAGTACTCTTAAATTCTTCTGAGAGCACATATTAATCATCTGTTTGGAGGTGTAGCGTAGGAGACTTTTTCTTCTACTGGTATTTTTTTCTGAAGGAGCAGCTCTAGCATAGTTATTCTATATCTTTGCAGCTCCCAGTACTGTGTGGAGTGGGTTTGTGAGGTGTGCGTGACTGAAATCTGGAGGGAAAGAAAGGGATCAGGAGGACAGCCCAGAATGGTGCACGTACAACTGCAGGAGTTCAAATAAGCAATAAGGGTTATGATCTTCTGAGAGTCACAGGTTGGATCCTGCTTCCATGACTGCTGTGCCTGCATGCAAATAACTGCAGGTGGGCACCATAAATGACTTCTACATCTCTGAAAGCTGAGCTTGTGATGGTGATAATTGGTAAAGTGGCACTATTCCTTGCATTTTTTTTTTTCCTATTTCACTTCTTTCCCCATTGAGGTTAATTCACTCTGCTGCAGGTTCAAACAGAGGCACTAGATCTTTTTAGGTTGAATTTTGAAACCAGTTTGTAAGAGAAATGTTTTCAGTTTTCACTCTTATTGCCAAATCACTTCTACTGGGATCTTGCCAGCTTCTCGAGTTGGGAAGTCTGATAGACAGTGGTCTTGTAGAAGCAGGAACTCAAAACTTTATGCCACTGGAAAAACAGAGAAATTTCTAGTTTTAGCAACAAACAGTTCCTTGAACTCTGGTAGATCCTCTGTGTTTGACTCAAAGTATTTGATGTGTTTTCTATAGGAAAAAAACACCCTAAATCATGTCTGGAGATGTCTCCAGTTGATTAGTTGTGGGTATTTTTACTCCCTCTGAGCCTAGTTTTATTTCACCCATGGGAACCATTTGTACAAGCAGAAGAAGACACATGCTCTTGAATTATTTTTGTTTAGCTAATATCTCTAAAATATTTTTGTAACTGTTTAAAATATGTGACCTGCACAAAATACATGTGTGAGTACAGTGTGATAAAAAGGTTTGTGAGTCATTTTTGCATCTTTAACTAACCGAGCAGGACAGAAGACATTTCCTATTGCATGGGATGTTCTTACCCTTCCCCTCATGTGGTCGCTGTCGGTGCAGATGAGGGCTTCCTCCCTCGCTAACTGTTGGGCCTGGGAGTTCACTTGCACCTCTCAACATACTGTTACTAAACTGGTGTTTTCTAACATCCTATTTTCACCACTCTTTACCAATTGGGTTTTTTTTTTGTTTTTCATGCTGAGATGGTCGATACTGTGTTTAAGAATATGCTACAGATTGCAGTTCTTTGTAGCTGTCGTTAAAGAGTGATGAGTTCAGGCCAAAGGACTGTGAAGTTAATGGAAGTCTTTGCATTGATTTTCATACTTTTCAGTGTCTGTGCAATGTATTCATTTCAACGGACATTGGATCAATCCTTTCAGAAGTACCATGGAAAGAAAAGGCTCAAACAGAAGCCTTAGATGAGATTCTTCTTGTCACAGATGAATTTGCTTAGTTGACTGTTATACAAACACAAATATAAGAAGAGGGACATTAATCTAGGTGTTAATGTAAGGGTTGTATCTTTTTAATTACTCTAGAGTGTGTAAGAAAATTAATCTGGTAAATATTTCATTAGCTACTGTAATAAAATATTGATTCCGATTTCTCCATTCGTACATATTACTTAGACTCTGTACTTTTTTCACTTTTAATAATTTAGAAAAATCTTTTAATGGGCTCTTCCCCCTCTAACCAGCCCAGAATGGGGAGAAAAAAAAAAATCACTGTGGATATTTCCCCACTGTGCCATTGCTTCTAATCCACTTAGTTACACATCATGTCCTAACCTCTGGTTTTAGTTTAATTTTTTTAGATATATTAATATAAACTAACCAGTTAATATTTTTTTTTTTTTTTAAGAAAACCTTCCCCCATACTTTTAAGCCTCCAAAATGGCTGTTCCTAACAGGAGCTAATTAACTCACAGTAATATATCCAAATGGATTCTGTACAAAAGAACCTCAGTCCCTTTATATGGAGAAGAGCAGAGCATTCATATTTCAGAGAGAAGCTGGAAGCTTGGAAGAAAATCCAAGCAACAGCTAGAGACAAAGGAGGATACGGAAGAAGTTAAGATATCAAAAGTCTTGTTTCTTTGCCTGTTACCTTGTAAACATAGTAATGCAGTAGGGTTAACAATCAGAGGATCTATTAGCATATTAATCTTTCCAATAATAGATATTATTTTTAAAGCAGCTGAAGTTAAAGCAGTGCTTTGACTAAATATGCTAACCATTTACGACTATCTGTAATTCCAAAGTATGAGTATAATTTCCTGATATTTTCAGTAGTGTGTTAGCACAGAATCTGCTGATGGCTTTCAATTTCATTTCTTCTAGAAAGTCAGAATGCAGGGTGGCTGTACCGGTTCCTCAGTGGCAACTGTCTAATTGCATGTTAATAAACATATAACAGTTAAATGAGAGTTAAATACTGAATAACCACTTGGGAAAGTGTATATTCAACTTGATTTTCTAAAATCTGGTGTAAATAGCCAGTGGCAGTTCCCTTGCCGTCAATTTCCTTGGAAGTATTGGGTTTGTTTGTTAATTCTGTAGTGCTGAAGAAACCTGCTGCACCTGAAGTCTTTACATTTGAAGCACCATAAATATGGAACGAAAGACATTAACTACACCAAAATCTAACTGTCAGAATTCTGGCACAGTGTTTGTGGCATGCTCTTGGTTATCCAACCAGTGAAAGTAGTAGTTAATGCCCAATGTAGCAGCTAATTTCTGCCACATGGTATTTGTCTGAGAAATTAGCCTGGGAATGAGCCAGCTGATATTGCACAGTTTCACTAAGTTTGCAGCTCTATTAGTTTGAAGTCAGGAGTTCAGACATGGCCTTGACAAGCATATGATTCTGTGCTGCGCTGCCCGTCCTGGGAAGCTGCTCAGTTTTTCTATATTTAACAGATGAAAATGTCTCGAGTTCATCAAACATGTACTCAAGATATCACAAGCTGCAGCTGTGAGCTCTGTAGTTCAAGGTGAATAGGACACTAATTAGTAAGGATACAGGGTTATCAGCATGTGCAACACCCACTTTTTTGAGCAGAGGAGGAAAACAAATTAATAGTCAAGAGAAGGCAGGTCCTTCTCCAGCTGCCTCCAGCTCTGCCTGGGCTCTTGCTCTTCCATTTACCCACAGGCTTCCAGGGTGAGTGGTAGAGCAAGCTCCTGCAGACACAGCTGTGTGCACCCGGGGAGCCTTTCAGGGCTGGTTGTCATGGGGGAGAGACAGGTCAATCTCTAGAGGAGGTCAGGCTTGGTCTCCAGGTTGCTTTGTCCCCTTCCAACCACTTCAGGATGCTGTAAAAGCCTGGTAATGTGGCAGGTTCCAAAAACGCTCGGCAGCCTCAAGTTATGGGAACTGTCCCAGTGCCAGTAAAAATTAGCAGAGAGCAACAGCTGGCTGACAAGCAAGCTCTCTTCTGGTGTCAGCAGAAACTGAGGGTAGGAGAGAAGATAGGATTGAATATTGCTGGAACACCGAGTTGAATAATAACCAGGGAACATTCCCTCTTAAAGTGGGAAAGAGCAAGATTAATGTGCGTTTTACCAAGCAATAACACTTTTGCAATTACTATTAGGTATCTAGAAGTCCCTAATTCAAAATACAGATAATTTACTGTAAATCTTCCCACTGACTGCCATATTTTCAGTAACTCTTGGCTGTAAATTTAATAGCTGCAGGAAAAATGCAGTTCAGTGTATGTAGAATCGCACCCTTCTCAAATCTTTTCCTCTTTCCAACAGCCTTTTTTTCAGGATTCAGAAATACATTTCTTTGGGTAGGAATCCCATCTGTATAATTTTGAATTATCCAAGATAAGCCTGGGGGATAAAATTAAAAGCCAAGTTTGATGAGGTTGGTTCTTAACTTCCTTGTCATTTGACTCTCAGGGACATTGATTCTTCAGATGGTTTTAAATCTGACAGACGATATTCCTAGTAAATCCAGAATTAGTAAGTCTGAGTTCATGGAGATCTCAAACTAATTTTTGTCAGGGAGTTTTGAAAATGTAGGTTACAGAAACTCACCTGAGGTTCAATAGCTTTGCTGTCTCCTCCTGTAACTGAGCTTTTTGTTCTTACCCAGCTGATTCTCCACTGCATTCCTCCTGCTACAATATAGTCCCCTTAGTTTGCAGTCAGGCATTTGCAATGAATGGGAGGGAAGGTAAAAGCTTCATGCATCACAGAAGTAGCATAAGAAGGAATAACTTACTCAGATGTCAAAGCAGTCGTAAGTCTAACCAAAAGGATGGTATGATTATCTGGGAATATTCAGGGAAATGTACAGAAAATCACAAGTTGTGGTTCTGTGAGCATGGAGAACAGTGAAGCTGCCTTCGTGCAGGGGGGGAGAGGGGGAGGAAAGTCAGTAATGAGCAAAGAGGAGAGCTATAATACAGCTTCAAGAATTATTTCAGGTTGTACTGTTAATAAAAGAGACAGCTCTGCTATCCTAGACTTCTTTCATAAGGCAGGAATGTAACATCTGTGTCTCACAGGATTGTTCTCAGAGGTAAGACCTAACACTCTTAATGGTATCAGGTGAGATTCATACATACGAACTTGAACCTTCAAGGAGAAGGACTTCACTGATGTAATTACACTGAGTCCTCTGAATTCCTCTGGAATTACAATTTCCTCTGGAAAGGACCACTCTTACAGTCTTATGGTGCTACAGCACATCTATACGCCTAAATAGTGGGGTGGCTGACACCGGGTAGTCTGTCATGAAGAGATGAAAGGGGAAAGAAATGTCAAAAATGGTTTCACATGATTACAATGAGCCCATATTAGGGTACAATGGTCTGGATCATGAGGGTCCTATTCAGCTGTACCCACAAGAAGTGCAAGGTAGTGTGCAGAGAAGGGTGCTACTGAGGCCTCCACTGCTCTTTGAGGTCTCAAAGTGTCCACGTCTGCTGATGCAGGTAGGAATCCTGATAAACTGACAGACATCTCATAAAAGCTCTACCTGTGGATCTTGCATCTCGCATTTGGTCACAGCCAAAAGCACCAGAAGATCTGTCACTCTTGTGGCCCAATCTGAGCCTTTCTCACCTTCCTGCATCATTGTGGATTTTTACTTTTGTTGACTGCTTGTTTGAAAAACAAATTTATACAGTCATAGGTAGGAGCAGAACAAAGCACATCCAGGGGCTTTTATCCTGCTGGCGTCCCAGAAGCATGGGTGGATCCCAGATAGAGCCACGTCATTCTCTGTGGGTTGGATGTGGCTTTGAGGTGAAGATGACTTCTAATCCAGTTGATGCAGTTCCAGCTTTGTCCTACTGAGGTTTAATTAGCTTTGTAGAAATGCAAGCAGTGAAACTGCAAGCCTGAGATGGTTGCTTGATAAACCTTTGGGATGCTGGGATTCGATAACTGGAATGACCCAGCGACATTACAGCAATTTTCTTTGTTAGAAAAACACAGCCGTAGTATTCTCAGCTTATAACACTGAGTTGCTTTTTAGAATGTCTCTCTAGTTAATACCAAAGTGCAAAGTGATGTTAACCATGATAATAAGATAGCAAATACTGATGGAAATTTGATTGCAAATGAGCGATTTGTGTAGCAAATAAGAATTAGATACCCTAATGTGTTAACCAAATAAGAATCAGGAAACACTTGGGAAATTAATGTGTAAAGTAGACAAAATAAAGCATTCCAGGCATGCTGGTTCCTGGAAGTTTCTTTTGCTTTCCGAATTGTCGAGCCATAGGATGAAGGGTTGTAAGTAAGGGAATAGAGAACCCACACCTTTTGCATCAGCTTTGTTTGTAGGAAACTCTTTTTAGTTTTAGAAATAAACTGTGTCTGAATTTCTGGAGTAAACCTGTGGTTCTTGTAACTGCCTCAGACAGACTTGTGTGTTCAGGCATTAGCTAACATCAGCCCCACAGCTGGACTTGCTTTTTGCAGTGTTTCCAGGCACATTACCCAGTGCATTTTGAAACATGCTGTTGTGTCTGAGCAACTGAGAAATTACTTGCAAAGCCAGTTCTTCTTGGTTTGAGATTTCATTACTTGAATATTTTCTTTGATAACCATCTTGTTTACTAACGTTGCCCTGTTTATACTGTGGCTGTTTTGAACCCTCTGAAGTGCCTTTTCTCATACCATTATTTGTATCTTCAAATAACAGAATCCTGTCATCTTGGTAGCCAAGCAAAACCAATGTCCTACTGCTCTAAGCACTGAATAAATGCTTGGAACGAGCCCCTGATGTCCCCAAACAGGCTGCAATTTGGAGGGACCAGGCAAAAAGAAAATCCCACCTTTGTCATATTGAGTGCAGGATTAATTGTTAGAATACACAGACTAACTGCCTCACTGCACTTAAGAAACCTCTGGCAAGAGGAGCACTGTGTACAAACCTCCTGAGTCCCAGTCCAACATTTTATCTAGTCTTCCATTATGCATCTCATGCTGCCCTTTATCAGAGGGCTTTGTTCCTTCGACAGAAGCAGGGAGGAGTTTACTTGACAATAGAGGCAATTGGTGAGTTTTAATTTGTAGTTTCCCATTCTTTTCTTCTTCTCCTTTTACTTAATAGTATATAAAAATTGTTTTAGAGCCTCTTAATGAATCCAGTACATTACATAGTGCTGTAATTACTTTGATGTAAGTGTCTAAAAACATAGTCAATCTGTCTTTTACATGGTTTAAGTGCAAGTGGAGCACTTATTTCTCCAGTAAATCTTCTGCTCCTCTAATAGAAACCGATTTTAAAATAGGGAGGGGAGGGAGGGGAAAAAAAAAAAGGTCATTGATATTCTTACAAGCTGTCTGTGAAGTATTATTATAAAAATAATTGCATTTTCAGCTAATCAAAGATGTGTTTAGCAGTACTTGGGCTGCAGGAATTACACATTCAGAACTTAGATGGAGCTTTCAATAGCTGTATGCCTGAATCTTTTGAAGGGGTCAGGATATGCTATTCAGTACAACAGATTCTTATTTTCTGCGCCTGCTTAGACTGAGAGTTGCTTTATGAGATAACCAAGTGCTTTTCCCCTACCCCCTCGACCCCCCCGCCATTGCTGGTACTCTAAGCATTGTGGGAAATTAGGGATGGATAAACAGTAAAATTATTTTAATCCCGTGTGATGTCTGACAGATGTTGAGCAGCAGGTAGACAACCCAAATTTGATACTGAGTAACTATCTATTTATTTATTATTTTTTATGTTCCAGATAGTAAAATTACATCCTCTCAAAGTCACCAAGTAGGTGACTCAATAATGTAGACGGCCTTCATGCAGAGTTGTTTCCATTCTCTCTTCCTGGGACCAAAGAGATTATTTCAAAGCAAGACAAGTCAGTTCATTGACAAACTCAGAACTGTGACGGGAAGGGTGTCATGGTGCTGGGCAAGGCAAAATTCTAAGACCTATCTTCCTCATTGTGTTTAGCACCCTCAACACTTGCGCACCAATATCATGACAGTACAGGAGAGAGAAACTCTGTGTTGTTTCCTGGAACCATCTAGTCTTCAGGATCATGCTGTCACAGGATTTTGCATGAGAGTAACTCTGCAGCTACTTGTTCATTAATATTACTCAGAGATACAAATGTAATATATGCTCATCAGAAGTTCACTTCCCTGTTGTTTGCTCTCTGACAGTTTAACACGAACAGCAATGATAATCCAAGCTTAGACAGGCATTACAATGGAAATCCTCCAAATGAAACACAGAGATTAGTGACTTCTTGACAGATAACTGTACAGGCAGTACTCTGATCGGTAAAGTGACACTTGCTATATAAGGGGGAATATACACCGGAGTGCAGTGTTGCCACTTGCTTCCCTCAAGAATAAGCTTTGCTGACAGTTCACTCAGTCTGAAACATAAGTTGTAGGTCTATCTTAATGAAAAAAGTTAATTTTGTCTTTGTCCTTGTAGTCTTTAAATTAACTTCCTTAAGCTGTTGTCCAAGATTTGTCTTTTGCATGTTGGAAGGGCTGTAGAGCTGGTGTCATTTGCTGTGCTCCTTTCTTGCTGTGCTGAGCAATGCCCAGTGCTTTAAAGAGGCCAGAACATCCAATAACTGAAATGGAAAAAACCCTTGATGTTAGAGCATGAAGCAGATTCTTCTTCAGAGACAATGTAATTTAGCAGAACCTGAACTGGTTTAGCAGGACAGCCAAGCTCCCTTGGCTGTTACTTCCTTCTAGTACAAGAGAATAAGATTGAAATTTTTTCTGGCTCTTCATGTAAGGCAAAACATGAGAGCAGTGAAAAACAGGATAAACATTCCCTAGTGATTTGCTTGCAGTATCCTGGGAATGGTAGAAATGCTCCTCCTGTTTTTGTATGGAAAAACTAGCCACTGGAATAACTCCAGCTGAGAGTAGTGCCTTATGGAGCCACCATTTTCCATAAGCTGCAAAGGAATGCTGAAGGGATGATCCTTCCTTCCCCTCTTCATGGATAAGTCAAGAGTCACCTTTGGAATCAAACAGCTGAAGATTAAAGGTGTAAAGAAGTGTCTAGTGTCACTGCCTCTGCAGTGTCTCCAGTGTGCTACCTTAGCATACTGTGTGTTGCTGCCACATCTGGAGGTGTGTGAGTAGAAAGGGACACACGCAGGGTCTTCTCTGGTGAATGTTCAGGCCATGAGCACATGCCCTGGCTGTGCCACTGCCCTGTCCTGCTCCAGTCTCTGTACGGCTGCTCCTTGGATCTCCTGATCCACTGGAATGCGAAGCTGTGGAGCCCAGGAAAGGAAATAAAACCAAGCAGAAATTTAGGTGGTCTTGAGGGACATTGGTTGTGAGTCACCTCTTTAATGTATAAGATCCTCCAGGTCTGATTGTTGGGGTTTTGCATTCATTTGTTTGTTTGTTTTAATCATACAGTTCCTTCCATTCAGAGGGACAACATCAGACCTCAAAGACCTGCTTCATGAAACAAAGCTTCAGGAATTATCTGCATGAGGGTAGATACATCCTTACTGGTTTGCAAGACACATTCGATCAAAGTGGTGGCAGGAAATTAGGAGATTGTCTGTCCCAGCTTTAATCTTCCAGCTCATTTCCCATGATATGAAGGATTTTTATAATGAACATTCATAAGTCACCTTATTCACATTTCACTTGTACTTGCTTATAAAAGTACAGGCTACATTTATTGCTAATTAATTATCAATGACTTTGTTATATAGAGCTAGTTGAAATTTACTAACAGTCCAAAAACATATCTTGTAGATAATTATTTAATAACTATTTTCTTCAGTAAAACTTAGCTAGAAATTAATTTCAAGTGCCTTTATTGGGGGTGGGGGGCAGATATGGAAAGACATAATGTTCTCTTTGAATGTTCTGGTCTCAAGATAGCTTTTTCAACAGTGGGGAATAGTAAAGAGTAAAAAAATTTTAAAATTATTAAAAAGTTATGTTCTTTTTTACTGTATGAACTGACCCACAGAGGCTTTATAAGGTTATAGCAGGGATGATGAATGATCTTGCTTTTCATTTCTACACAATTATTTAATTTTTTTAAGTAAAAAGAGATGATTTCCCTTTGTTATGAGTGGACCAACATTTCAAGCTTGCAAGGCTATTTCTCTTAAGTGGAAACACTGATGGTATCATCAGTCAAATAGCCTTTAGATATTTCTTTTTTTTTTTTTTTTTTAATTAACCTGAGTACAGTGTGTGTGGAAAAACAACTGTAGGCAATACCTTTGTGCAGAAATCCCCACTAGTGTGACTCTAGTGAGCTCAGTGCCGGATGAAGCATCCTCCCTTCTTCCTGTCATGTTCTTAATAGCCATTTCTCTGTCATCCAACCTGTTGCTGCCTCCAATACGTTACCTGAACTACATATTTCAGTCCACCCACATAACCAACCGTTCATGCCTTGAATGATGATCTCCACTTTGTCTGTAGGTTTTTGTCCTGAACACAGGCTTTATGAGCCCGAAAGCAATAGCTTACTCAATCCTTTGATGAATTAGTAAGATCTTTGATTCTCCAGCTCTTATTACTGGATAAAATGCAGTCATTCTATTTAGCACCTTCCACCATAATGAGTTTTCTTTATGTATTGGCTGTCTTACTTGTGTAAGGCAGGGTTATAGATCTGAGAATATTATTCTGATCACTGAATGTGAAAAAGTTGGCTTGAAGGATGTTAACAGGGTACCACAAATGTCTACGGGACAGTTTTTGGATGTTTAACTGTTTGCGCTGAGAAAAGGGACTGACTGAACTGACTGAATAAATGAAACAATAGCTATTTTGATGATGGTGGTCTAAGATTTAAACCTCTTTTTTCAAAGACTAATGTTAGACGAGATGGGGCATGACTGTGGTGGATCTAGTGCTGCTTTCACGTGGCAGTAGAACATCTGTATTGATGTCTTCTGAAAAGTCTTGGTGGTACTGTTGTTTCTTCATTGTTATATATTTCAGTGACTGCACCTCTAGATTTGCTGATTTGATGCAGAGTTTTAGAGGGAAGCTGTTTACAATTCTTACAGAAAGCAATGCTTTTTTTTTGGGGGGGGGGGGGAGGGAAAGGGGGCAGAGAAGAAGAGGGGGGGGGAAAAAAAAAAAAGCACAGCAGCTCTTACGGCAAGCACCACAATTTCAAATTCAAGAGGAGCTTGCTTTGACCTGTGTAGTTTAAGAGCCTTGGAAGTAAGAGAACAGGCCTTTTCTAAAAACTAAGCACCTGAGTTAGTTGAAATGCCTTGAGTTTTGACATTCTCAAGTAGAAGTTCACTGCAATGCTTTTCTCGAGTCTCAGTCAGAGGAACATCACAGCATACCACTTATTCTTCTCTATTATCCAGTAAAAAAGAATCTGTGTCATTTTATGAGTGGAAGAGATATTTTTAGCCTTATCTGCCCCTTGTATCCCCTTCCCTGTATATGAATCAATAAGTAATTTGAAAACTAAACCACTAGATCTGGTTGAATGGTTTGTATACAACAGCTGTGACCAAAGACAGAGGGAAAATGTCCTGGAAACAGTCAGCTCAGAAAATCCTGACCAGTGGTTGCACCAAATTGATTTGGTTGGGTCTGTATTTGATATAGGTTAGCACTAGACCTGATCCCAGGGAGGAGTTTTTCACCTTTTGTAGCATGCATTTAACCTTATATTCATGATTAGGTTGCAAAAAGACAGGCTGATGTGCAGAGGCTGAACAGCAGGATGAAAGAGGAGTTCCCTTCCACAGGTGGAGCTTCATCCATTACCTGCTGCCCAACGCACGTTGCATTTGTTACTGGCCACCTCTAGGTCACAAGCCACCTAAAAGGGGCAGAGATATGGATTAGTTCTGGGACTGCAGCTGTAACACTTTGGTGTTGCAAATCACAAACCTTCCAGATGATGGAGGAGCTTCTATCATCAAGTGGCTTAAAGACAGTGAGTTTTAAAATGTGACAATGGATTCAAAGTCCCTTTTAATTTGTCTCTGCCTAGTAAAAGGTGGATGAGCCTTCTGCTGATACTGTTTCTTTTCAGGTCTGGGATTTTTTTTCTACAGATCAAGCAAGTTCAAACCATTTCAGTGGAATTTTTTTTATTATTTTTTTTTTTTAAAAGGGAGCAAGGTTAATGTATTTAATTATATAACTCAAGGTGGGGGGAATAAAAACCACCAACAAACTAATAGAAAACAGAAGACCTCTATTTCACAAAGGTAATAGAAGAGTTGGCTAGATTGTGGTAACTTTAGCTCCTGCCAGTCTGGCTCACTCACATATTTCAAACTTTTTTAAAAAATAATAAGGTAGGAAAGTACATTGCAAAAACTTTGGCAACACAGAGCAGGGGGGAAATATCACTGCAATCCCTTCTGCTTAATTTATATTTCTGTGTTTAACCTGACAACTTTTCAGGATATTGCGGCAGTCTTCTGTACTAAAATTGATTTGAATTAGCATAATCTCATTTTATCCATGAGTTTACTATTCTTGTTACTGTCTGTCAGCCTGTCACTCATTAGTTCTGCTTAAGATGATCTGATTTTGGGACACCTGATGCTAGGTGGTGCTGCATTATGCTGCCTCTTTTTGTTATTTTGGTCTTTCCATGCCTTATGGAAAAAAACCAAACATGGGGATGCGTGATCACAGAAAGTAGCTACCATCCCTGCGTGACCCCAGAGCTCTTCCAGTATGGGGTGGTGGTTAGCCTTGCTTCAAAGACATATTTGATGTTCGTGTTTGTAGCGGTGTGGATTGCCTTGAGCATTTTTAGGTAAAAAGCTGCATAGAGGAAACTGCATCACATTTGTATCTTTTATATTGGTCCTACAAAATCCTATAACTGGAATATACAATCTGGAATGGAGCTTTTTGGAAATTCATCTGTAAATGAAATACTTAGCTCACAAGCAGACCACACTTGTGCCCTGTGGCAGCAGTGAGTACTTTTTTTTTTTTTTTTTGGGGGTTTTTTTTTGTTTGTTTCTTCCCCCTCCCCTGTAAGTTCCTCCTCTCTTGGAGGTTTGTAGCTAATTTCATTTAAAAAAACCAAAAAACTAAACAAACAAACAAACCTGACTAACCCAGCCTGAGCTGTATTAAAATGTTGTCCAGAAGAGACTGATGTATGTGTATGGTGCAGAGCATAGGCTGCTTTCTAGTCTCTCTGCTCTTTGCTGGGAAACCATGCTAACACACATCCTTCATTAAGAAAAGTTTAGTGACTGGCATATATTCTTTAATTGCTCTTGCACATCCACTTGTATTCGTTATTTTGTTGAATTCAGCACAACCATGACTGGAAAACTGGAATTGTCTTGAGAAAAGAGTAATGCTTCCCTCAACTCATCACTTGGATAGCTCTTCTTCACCCGCAGTCTTCAAAGCCACAGACCCATGTCATTGGTAGGACTTTTGAAAGCCAAACTGTTCTCCTCAGTAGATGCATTGAGAATGATGCAGCAACCATCAGTTTCCAGAGCTAACTGAAACCAGCATTTCAAGGGTTTCTGTGATTACTGCTGGGGCAATGAAGGATAGACTTGGTCTCTGCAGGCTCTTGCTTGAAGATGTCAAGCTTGAGGATGAATGTTAACATTTTGCTTCCTGATGTTCAATCCTGTCTTTGCGAGAGAATGGAGTTGCACTCCAGAAAGCATACCCTGAGAGCCTCTGAGACTCGTTTGCAACCTTGCAGCCTGACAAAACAAATTTGGTTGGTGAGGAATCTACAGGCATTTCTCCATCGTAACATATTTTAAAAAGCACTTCTCCCCCCTTACTGTCCTTAACACATGTAGGCGGCCCACTTTCATTTAGATCAAAATCATGGTCTGTAACTGAGGCCATTTTTTCTTTTCCTTAGTTTCCTTTTATTCTTTCCTTTTTCTTCTCTCTCCCCTTCCCAGAGTTACTAGCTGGCAGCCTGCCTCTGCTCCCTTGTGCTCTGGGTTGAAGTTCAAGAGTGCCCTAGAGCTACTTAACTGAATTAATGACATCCAATATGACCTGTTAGGTTGAGGCTGAGAGAGGAAATTTTACAAGATGATGTATACCAAGCAAGCTCAGTTCTTTGTAAGTGCCCCATTACTATCTTAAAGCCAGGACGTTATAATCATTTAATTAAATAAAATAAAATATCCAATTACTGTAACATAAAGATTATTCCTTCTTTATATCCCTGTTACTGGGAAATGTTCAAGAACTTCCCTGTTGTTGACCTTGTAGATTCATAATGTGGAACTTCTCATGAGTCAAGGGAAAAGATGTAAGCAGTGAGCCAAGGAAGGAAATGGTTCTGTCCCATTTTAACATGTTCTCCTCTGTGTGAAGTGATGACATTGTACATTTTCAGTATGACAGATTGTGGACAGGAGAGGTGTACCAGGTATCAAACTCAGTGTTGCTCAGAAATGACATACCTTTTAAAATGTAGGAAGAATTCAGTAGAAAGAGAGAAGGATAATTGGGAGTTTTATAATACATAACATCTAATGCAATGGCAGTGAATGATTAGGAAGCCAAGATTTCAAAAGGAATCAAGGTCTCAGCTTTAGAAGAAATATATATTTGTCATGGGAATGCTGATCCGGAGTCTTTGCATAGACATCAGTGACAGTGTGATGGTCTTGCTCAGATAATATTACTGACAAGCTATTCCACCTCTACTGATAACAGAGAATTGTAACACCTACAACATCTGCCTGCTTTTCAAGAAATTCATGTATGACTTACCCCATGCCGACATTGGAGGAAAGGCTTATAACATTGCTGGTTTGGGGGGGAGGCTGAGGGCAGGAAGAAGTTGTTTTTCTTTAGTCACCTTTCCACCCTAAAGAGAAGGGGTTTTAAGAGTCTTCAAAGTTTAGGACTCAATGATTATTT
>VXBJ01005960.1:865853-886867 GCA_013400055.1 Nycticryphes semicollaris
TTTTAAATTAGGGCCCCTTAAATCAGACTTCCATGTTGGGAGCTGTAAAACCAGTGGTGAAATGAGTTGGTGGAACATACTAACCTCAGATTCTTCTCAGAGCATGCAGTTTATGTGATACCAATTTCAAGATGCAGAGCTTTCATAGACTTTTAAGTTTTCTCCTGATCAGTATATAAACATTCAGAAATGTAAGGAGTTTATTTCAAAAAGACTGCTTATATTTGTTGCAAGGATTTCAATAGCCTCATGACAGAAAAATATCAACATACCATCAATGAAAATAAAAAGAAAGTATCTCTGAATAATATCTTTTAGCACCATCTAAATTCTGTCCCAACAATATTCTCCATCTTATCCCATCTATCAGTGAGAAATGTCTTTGTCTGTGGAAGAATGGGCATCACTCCCCTGTGGTTTTCAGATTTATCACACCGTGCCTTTGCAACCTGAAAAATTAATTCTTCAAGGCTTCTTGTCACAGCACGTTATAAATATTCTGCATGTGTTTTGTGAAGACTAAGATCATCATGAAGATGTTTGTCTATGGCACCTTTGTGTATGGCACAATGTGCAGCATTCACTGAGTGTTGCGTTTGTTTGTACATGATCCTTGATTCCATAGTGCAAAAATTGCTACAGGCCAGTAGCAGTGGATGGTTTCACTGGCTTCCACAGGTATTTACAAAGAAAATATTGACTTAACACGTGTAAAAGCCCTAACCCTGAGATTCAGTTAGGATGTGAGAGGTCTTCAAACCCCAGCACTGTGAGGATAGCCAACTGAAATATGCTGGCGGTAGCAGAAGTCATTCTTTTCAGCCTTTCTGATCTTAAAGCGTATTTTGTATTTGAGCTAAGCGACACCTCAGTTACCAGTGCTGGATCTCTCTTTCGTCCTTGTACCGTAGTTCTACTGCCCGGGTGTTGCTAAACAGTACTGATCCTAGCTAAATAACACACATAAGAAAGGGCTATTCAGTGTATGTATTCATTTCTAAGAACTTTTGTAGGGCTATTAACGGGTCAGTTATTTCCATGGGAAAAATACTTACTCATAAAAATTCCAGTTAAATCTAAGGATTTTTATCTGCTTAAGACTTAAGTATTCCTTGATCGAGTACTTTTAATAATAGCATCAAAAACATCTTAATCACAGGTAGTACAGAATTTCAAACAAAGAACTGAGACTATTCAAACTAAGCTGTTAGCACCAAGCAGCTGCCAAATGGCCAGGTTGTCTCAAGACAGAAGCATAGAATGGTTATAGAAATCGGATAAGTCACAGATTGACTGTGTCCTTGAAACTTTTTCAGATGGTGGGGTAGACTTTGAGCCTGACATAGCAGGCCCAGTTTTATTTGTGAGACCTTTTTGGAAAGCCACCTGCAATTTATCAGTGGTTTGGATCTAAATCTTTAGAATTGTTGAGAATGATCAGTTTCATTTTTTCCATTTGGGAGAACATCAGTCAAATCTGCTTCTATAGGTATGCATAAAACAGAAGAAACATAAAAACATACTCTGGGTTTAGGCAGGTAGGTGGCACTTTTACTCAGTTCAGCAGAGAAGAACTGGAGTCTCTAGTTGTGGAGGAGACCTTTTGTGAAATGTTGACTTTTTCTACACAGTCACACAAACTTCTACACAAGTGACACAAACTCCATTGATCAAAGGCAGTTTCTGCTGCTTGGAAATGTTCTTTCATGTCTCAAAGAGGATGAGCTGATGGCAAATCACAGGGGTGGAGGAGGTAATAGTGATGCATATTAGAATCAAGCAAATCCAAAGTCGCTGACTTTGGGTTTTTGAAAAATTTTCTCTGTGTGAATGAATGCTAACAAATGATAGTAAAGTAAATTAATGAGGGTTTAGTAGGTCATAGTTTTCTACCAAGCCTTGCAATTAATCAGTCTTCTACAAGGATTATCATGTTAACAAATCTATTTTAAGTGGCAAAGCTTTGATTTGGCACACCAAGAGAGGTTTATGTTATCTTCTCAATGTGCATGTGGAAATAACACAGTTAAAGAGCAGGCACACAATTGAAAACAATATCTCACATAACAGATGCAAATTTAATCTTTCCTTCTGTAATATCTAAGTTTTCTGTATCCCTTTGTTTTAGTTATTTCACAAAGATATTGAAGTAGTTCTGGTGATCTATCTTTTCATTTGCCTATCTATGTTTTCTGACTCTCATTACAGTAATATTTGATTATAGGATCTGACTCAAGAGCTCCCTGATATTAAGAGATCTTTGCCTTGGCTCAAGGGGTTTCTAAATAGCTCCTGTAGCCAGCTGCAGGGACTGCAATGTCCCAATTCCTGTTAAATAGAGTGACGCCAGGGAACTGGGCCCACCCAGAGGCCCACCAAAGGTCAAGGTCAGTCAGGTTGTCGGATTCAGGCATGAGAAAGATTGTTAAAAACCACCAAGCTCAGTTGCTCTCATGTGAACTCACTGTTTGTGAACTGAGGTTTCCAGAGTTGTTGTTTTCCTGTCCTGAGTGGATAAAAAAAGAATTTAAAAAAATCATGGGTTTCCTTTAGCAATTTATTTTATAAAGAAGAAACCCCACACTATATATATATCCAAACAAGCTTCCCTGACCTGCCTCTTCTCTCCCTTTTCTTTAATCATATAAAATAAAACAATGAAAATTAAATTCAGCATAATGCTCTTTTGTTAATCTAATTAAATAATGTCATAATTGCCAAAGCAAGACACCCAAACACACACAAACGTGCATGTACGTACTTATCCACAATACAGTTCTGGAAAAATCTAGCTGATTTTGAAAAGAGGATGATTCCTTTAAGGAAAGTCGGGGTAGTCTTCATTTTCTCTTCAGTAGCTCAAGTTGTTCCATGATATCAAGCCTAACTCTATGAAAAGCTTACACTCATCATCAGTTTTAGATCTCAGCATGGATCTGCGTGTTGTTTCCTTAGAGCAACAAAGTGAAGGGAGTTCTGAGGGAGCTCACGAGAAGTGTAGGCAAAAGGCATTCATGTTTCATTTGATGGCACCTGAGAAAGGGCTGACCTCGGTGGTGCATCTGGTGACTAAGGGACAATCATGCTTGTTCACCAGAATGAGCAGTCTCGTGTGAATCCCTCCGCCTTCTGTCTACCAGTGCAACAAACATTCACTACCTATACATTTTCCTGAGAAAGCCTCCAACGTGTGTACTCTCCTCAGCTCCATGGTGAGAGATCTATTTCTTTGTGTAGGGAGTAATGACATGCGTTTCCCACTGCCATTCATGTGTAATCTGCTGTGGTCTGTAGCATCTTTTCTGCAGCATCCACCTGATGTGCCGTGGCTTTCTTGCCAGCTCCGAGGGGTTGGGAGTGACAACAATAAAAGTGTGACTGATAGGTGTTTCATTTTACAGCTTTTTGGTCTCAGTAGCATAATTGGGATGACCATCTTTTCTTCCTTTTAAAATCTTTAGGTTGCCCTGGACTTAAACAGTTTTATGTCTGAGGCGCTATGTATTTAATGTATTCTGCTAAGTGCTTAATGCAGAGGAGTGGCAGTGTGTGTCATGGGACGGTTACGGTGTCATCTATGTGGCTGCTCCTTTTGCTCTCTCTTTGTGTCTTGTGATAATTTATAACACATACAGAAAAGCTTGGGGAGCAAAAGCTACTCCGTTAAAGTAAATAGCATAGATCTTGTTTGTGTATCTTATTTAAAGCTTTGAAATGTAAAATAGGCAGCTTAATGGTTACAGCGTGGTTAGAATGTAAAGCTCAACTAATAAGACACTCCCTAATCTCTGATTTAAAAGAGAATTACACCTGGGTATGAGTGAAGTACGGTAGACCTGACTTGATGGTGTAGAAATGATGTTGATGGTAATCCAAATCACATGGGTTATTTTTGCTTCTGTTCTTGAATTTATTTTGAGGGCAGCTGAATGAATTTTCTTTTCCTCTGATCAGAATATTCACATTAAACAAAACCAACCTCCTGAACTCCAGAATTTTGAATCCGCTTCCAAAAGAATTGATTTTGTTTCCAAACCAATGCACTCAGACTGACTGTGAAATTGAAAGATCATTTTATTCTCCCAGATCTAATTTGGTCTGCTGGTTGTTATTACTAAGGTATCTTATCACTAATCTTCCTAAACTTGGGCTGATAGAATTGGCAGCTGTTACAAATGTGAAGAGCCTCCATACATACATGTAGAATAAGGGGTCTTGAAAGAAGTCTAAGAAGGAAGCTCTGACTTTGCCTCATTCACTTTCATTTCACCTTAGAAAAGTTTTTAATACACACTTCCCTGTAAATCAAGGGAGTCGTTAGCACTGTTTTGATTAAGGAAGGGTTTAGAAACAGAGCTCTTTCTTATAATATGGCATTTTTGGGGTTCAAGAAGTCCGTTAATGGTTCATATACAACCAAGATTACATGCCTATCTCCTAGTGGTGAAATAAGATTTAATTCACATATGCCTGAGCTATGGGGCATGTTAAATAAAAGGTGCTATGAGCTGCCAAATATTACAGGTTAACGCTGTCAAAAGTTACAAAGGGTCAGAATAAATAAAAAAAATCATCCAGGTGTACCTGGCAGGTAAAATCCTGCAACGTCTCCCATTTAGCCAAGGCTTCTGTCTCCTGATTCTACTCCTTCCCCACCTCTTAAGAGGGAAAACTGCTCCTCTGATAAGCCTTCTGTTGGTCTGGTGAGAGCAGGACTGGGAGCAGGTCCCTCCAGGGACACATGTCCTGCACTGCTATGGTGACAGCCAACCTGGGTGTCCTTTCTGCACAGAAGGAAGTAACACCTAACGAGGACTCAAGGGAACTTTAACTTTACATCTGGGACATGCCCTATCACCAGGCAGCTGGAGTCAGTGGTCCTTGAGCACTGGGCAATAGCAAGGGACAAGTGTCTTCTGTGCCTTGGCCCTGAAGGACTTGACAGGTTGGTGCACTGAGAAAGGGGTGAAGCAAAGAGCCATAATTAATCCTACTAGTGCTTAAAGGCAGTGCGTTGAGAGGGGAGTAGAAAAGTTTGGGGCTACGCTTTCTTCATCCTGTTAAAGATCTCTGCGCTCTTTCACATAACAGCATTTTCTCTATTCACCTGCATCGCTCCTCTTCTGCTTGGGTGTTGGTGTGTTTGAAAGTTAATGGGATGTTGGGTCTGAAAGAGAGGGAGGGGAGGAAAAAGAAGAAAGGAAATAGGGCAAAAAATTCCAGGGACAGATTTTTAAATCCAAATCCTGTTCTCAGACTGATTTTTCTCTTTGTTTGCTCAGCTGCTTTTCACAGTCGCCTCACTGGCACAGACAAATCTGAACAGCTTGCAGAACAAAATGACAGGAAGATGGAAGGATAATGTGTGTTTAAATATCAGTGACCAGCCTCTTTCTTGGCACTCTCAGCATGGGGAAAGCTTGTTATATACTGCCTCCTTTAATCATTTCAGACAGGGCTTTTCCTCATGCCTATCTATCAAGATGAGAGAGGATCTTCTTCCAATTGTTAGTTGGAGTGATGGACAGGTGAATTATTAATATTGTTTGCCACTGACTCTCCTTATTTGTTAAGTCCCCAGTCAATGTGACACCCCCACCCCCCCCTCTTTTTCTGTTACTTGTTTCGNNNTTTTTTAAAGTTTGCTGAAGGCCTGACCCACTCAACCACATGCAAACTACATGTGATCACCAAATGGGTTTGAATTTGAGAGGTTTTGAAAAAGCACAGAAAAAAAAGGAACAACTTTGGTACCTGGGTCCCAGTGAAACAGAGCAGAGAGGAGCTGGAGGAAGGCTGATAATACACAGCCTCCAGTTAATGAACTCACTGCCAAGAAATTCAGTGTCTGCTGTCTCCCTGGGACACTGATGTGTGTCAAAATAAAAATCATACACCTTCGGTAAAACCAGACGTTTGTTACAGCTAGCATCTGAGATGATTAAAATTTAAGCACTTCAAGGATTGAGACAAAGAGAAGAATGGCTTTATCCTTAATTGGACATTGTGTTTGTCACTTGCTTCCTGATGAAGGAGGTTGTTTATTTCCTTGGGCAGCTTTTGCTGTGTGCATGCGTGTGTGTCGGGGGGGATATACAAGCTGACTTGTGCAAACGTATACAGATGAAAAATCCTATATGAAAACTTGGAATGCTTGACTGTAAATCAGGAACCACGGGCTGAAAGTTGCACAAACAAGTATAATTTTGCTCCTTTCAGACCAATGTAAAGGTAGATTATTTTTTTTTAATTATTATTATTGGAGCCAGCTAAAATTATAAAGTGCTTATTTCCATGTCACATTTCTGGAGTAAGAAACAGTTACCTCTGTTTTACTGAAAAGAAATTGAGGCATGAGGGGAAATGGTTCACAATTTCATGTTTAAAATAAATGAAGCTACCAATTTTGAGTGCTCATGCGTTGAGAGCTGGATTCAGCCTGCTCACCTGTACCTTGCACCTGAGGCCCCAGGCTGAGGGCTCAGGCTCTCTGCTCAGCAGGAAAGCACTCCAAGGGGATGACTGGCTTTGCCATGAATCAAATCATCCTTCATCTATCCCAAGGGAATCTCCAGCTGCTCTGGGCAGGAATTAGGGTAACTGTGCAAAAATCAAATTGCCTTTTCCAGAAGTTTGGTTTACCATATTTTCCTACCAAAGTGGTTGTTTTATTTTTTAATCTTAAACAGTGAGTGGTTGTGTGGTTGTGCATATGTCTGTGAAGGGGGAAGCATTTTTTCATATTCTTTCTAAAAATCAAATTAATCAGTTTTCCTGACTCTTTCCCCAAAAGAATCAGTTTGAGGTAGATGCCAAGCCATAACTTTCAGACTAATGCAGTAAAGCAGCAGCACAGAGGTTGTCTTACCTCTGTCTACACTAAAGCAAGTATTTTAGATGAAAGCATCAGCTAGCTTTAACAGTTATCTCTATTTAGAAAAGCACTTAAGAAGCCTAATGTTAAGCATATACTTGTGTAACTTGCTGAATGGGGGGACCGTATGCTGTAAAAAGCATGTGGAATAGGGTTGTGAAGTGGGTAATAACAATAATGAACATTTACGTAGCCTTCTGCACTTTCAAAGGCATGTAGGAGCTGTAAGTATAGAGCATCGGGGACAGGAGGAGATATGAAAATGTAAGGCTTTATTTTTAAGCTTCCCTTTTTGCCTGGCTAAATCCTACCTTCAGTTACAAAACTTCCAACCTCAGTAAATGCAATCAAGCTCGATTTACTAGCTAGGCAGGAAGACTAATTCAGCCCAGGGTCTAGTGACGTTGGCAAAGAGCTGTTTCAAGAATTAAACATCCTCTCTCTTATTATTAGTTATTTCCATTTTCCTACTAACTTACTGCAGAAAAAAAATTGCTTTACCACAATGGTGTTCTGAGCTCTAAAATAGATCGATCCAGTAAGTCAGTATTCCTGGCCCTACAGAGTGATTTACACAAATCCACCGAGGAAAACATCTGGAAGCAAATGAAAGAGAATAAAAAGCAACAGGGATATTTCTTAATTTTTTTTTAAGGATATAGACACATAAATTAGCTCTCCTCTGGACAAGTGACTGTATGCACCAAACCTTAAAATCAGTATTTAATTAACCTCTTTAAAAAAACCATTAAGCTTGCTGGTGTGTGACAAACAGGCACAGGAATGAATGTTCGGCAGGATGCCAGGCAACATCAGGGAAGCTTTAGGAAGACAAGGTTGAAATTAAAGGGGGAAGTTTACTTTGGGAAAGTGTCTCATTCATGGGTCCTATTTCACAGGCATCGTAAACAGTAGCGTGGGAGCAGTTTCACTGAGCCGAGCCCTGGGAGGTTCATAAATTGCTTCTTAGTCTACCTGGATGCTGTGACTGACTCGCCTCATGGAAATTAAATGAGTCGGATCACAGCATCTGCTGTTGGCCATGGCTGGAGATAGGAGAGGGAATGGGTGGACCAGTCAAGTTTATGTGAAAGCAAGAGCAATGAGAGCTTCAAACAGAGGGACCATTTCACATGGCTCATGTTAGGAGGAGACTGAGCTGCTTCTTGAGCCGCTATCAAACTTGCCGCTCTCCCTGATGGTTAAACTTCACTTAGAAAACCAGAAATGATATTTTACTTTAAATGATAGTTTAAATTATTTGTATGGCTTTCTGGAGCAGCTTCTGCCTCTCTTTTGTGTGAATCTGGTTTCCTAACCCACCTCCCCGAACTATATGCTTGAAGTTCAGCAATACCAAAATGAGGTAGTGCTTGAATTTGAGGCACTAAAGTCTCGGTTGTGCAGTGTAGCAAAAAAGACAGAGTCAGACTGCTGCTGACAGCCTACCTGTCTGCCCAGCATCCTTGAGGGCAATGAGGCTTTCTGAAGTGTGCCCTCACTCCTGGTTAAAGGACGCTATGGGAGACAAAAGGCTACACGAGTTCATGCCGTGCTCTGCAAGTTCATGGAAAATAAATTCACTGATTGTTATGAGACATGTAGAAACTATGTCTGGCTCAAGAAGACTCCAGCCCTCCAATGGTCAGAGACTGGAGATTATTTTGGGAAAGCGGTCTGTATACTCACCTTGCTCTTTTGCTCTTCTCAAGCTTTCTTGGCCAGTGTCAGAGACAGGAAAGCAGTCTGCACAGACCCTTGCTGTGATTCATGAAGGCTGCTCTTTCCTCTTCTAGCCTTAGGGTATATCCCAAAATACTGCATTGAATTTATCAAATAAAATCTGTTTTGTCTTGTAAAGAATGGGCTGCGTCTGTTCTGAACATTAGTGGGAGATGTTACTCTGGAATGTGAAAGATCTTTCAGTAAAGACATCAGGTTCAGCAAAAGTGAGCTAAACTCTGCTAAAGTCACATCTCTGGGGGAAATTCCCCCTTCTGGACATGCCCTAGGAAAACAAGAGGGTGAACAATTGCACAGGAGAGGAGAAATCTGCTACAGACCTGCAGCTCTCCAGCATTGCTGTGAGGGAAGCCACGTAGTTCACAGCAACCCAGTGGGATGGAGAGCAGTGCCAGGGACTCTGTGTCCCCTGGACAGGCTGCTCATGCAGCCACCCACTGTGGTGTTTTAGAAGAAGCCCCCACCGAGTGCCTTTGACACGTGGGCAGTGCAGTTGTCCCTGGTGAGCAGAGACCCTTTTTGCTGTGATTTGATCTTTTGTCAGCATGGAAGGAAATTTTCTAAAGAAGGTATGCTAATTAATCAAGTTAACCCTGAGATGTCTAATGAGCATTATTGTATTTAACCACCAGTGAACCTGACAAATACTAAATAGCACTTGTGTTCTCTTTCTTTAATGAATGTTATAAAAACCCCAAAAATAAGAGGAGTTGATTATGTCAGGTTAAAAACATTTAATTAAAATGGAGGGAAGGGGTAGCTGTAATTCAGAAGAGGAACCAGATAGGAGAGTATTGTGCAAACCCGTGAAGTGCTCCAGCTTTTAATTAAAAATTACAGTTCTTTAAGATAGCCCTGTGTCAGATGGGTTCTGGTTAATTGATGTCACTCCTGCGATAGTGCCAGCAGGATTCTTCAATGGCTTCATGTCCTTAATAGAAATCTGGGGACATCTTTATGCCACGGTACATACTGGTACGTGAGGTCCCCATCCCTCACTAAGGGTGATACTGGCATAAGAATAATGGTACTGTAGCTCACTCTGTCTCCAGAATATACAAATCTATAGATGGAACGAAAGAGATGCTGCTAGTTAAGCAAGCTCTGTGTCTCTTCATTTCAGGATGGGTGCTTTGGTTTGCACTTTGTTGTGATACTGATACTCGTAGAGCTATTGGAAAGCTTTTGGCAATGATCTGGGAGTTAAGAGACTTCAAATCTCTCATGGTTGACCTATTAATTAGCTGCCAGCTCTTGGTCATCTCCCTTAGCTTATTCACATTCCTGTATTATCTGCTGTGAAATAATGATCCATACAGCCTTATAGTGGTGGGCTAGATCTACACATAAAACTACTGTGTTGGTGAGACTGACACATCTGCAATGTCCTGCTGGCACATATGCGCAACATGGGAGGTAATCAAGTAAATTCATTGCAAAATCAAGTAGTTCATGAACAACTTACAGGCTCTAGAAACGTCAGAGATGACTAAGGTACTTCTCAGGAAGGTACTCCCAAAGCAATTAACAAACCACAGCCAAGCAAGAAAGAGGTGGCATCTAATTAGTGACAAGANTAGTGCCAAGAAACAGATAAATGACAAAATTCACTTGTTAAATTCACTGTCATGCACGTATGCATATACCCACTTGTATTAATACAGGTATTTTTGTTTCTTAAACTACAAACATATGCAAACATACTCAAACAGATTTGGAAAAAGTTAATTTGGAATTTAGAAAAGAAATATTTTTTAACATGATTGTGCTTATTCAAACCACATCAGGCAAAATTTGAATTTTGGCTCACGGTGTCTTCCGTTAGAGATGTCTGCAGGCTCTCTTGAGTTGTCCTTAGTTGTATGGTGGGTTTTGACTGAAAATATCCTAAAACTGTTAACTTTAGCTGCCCTAAAACCTAGTTCCCTGTCTGCTGTCTCCGTGTTCTTGTGCTTTTACTTCCTTGGTGTCTAGTTATCCTAGAAAAGAAGGTGGATTTTTATGGAGTTTCATACTCTTCAAACTGTGCTGGAGCAAAGGAATTGGTTGATTGCTAGAGACAGAGGATATGTGAGAAGTATAGTTGGTCGTTGCACTACCAGACTCACTTAATTACTTTATTTTTCTGGGAATCAGTCCACACCTGTGAAACCATGATATTAAGGTTACTTCCATATTTTGTCTTTTGTCATTCTATGCAATAAACTCTTCTAGGCTATTATTCTGTATAGATGAGCTCTTGTGTCCTTTCTCTTATTTCACTGCTGCAAAGAAAATGAATGTTTCCTGCTGGCTAACAAACATTTATTGTTTAACAAGCAGTTAAACAACAACAACAAATCTAATGAACATTACCTGTCAATTAAAGTATAGGAGCATAAACTGTAGAGAAGTCTTCAGTTGCAGAAAATTATTTTCAGGTATAATATTTCATGTTTGCAAAATGTTTTTTCTGTTTTTAGAGCAAATTTATTTGAGGTAGACCTAGACCTTTCCTGATTATCATAAAGAAGCCAGAAATCAAAACAAAGGTGTAGGAGTCCTGTCTATCTAAATTTAATTTGCTTGTCTCTTCTATATATGTATTTATTTAAATAATAAGTTTTCTAAGGAGCTAAAAATTCACACACTGCTCTGAGATGACTTCATTAGACTCCACTTTGAAATCCCTTGGTCAGATTCTGCTCCCACAGATGTAACTGTAAACATGCTATAAATCCACTGAAGTGTCTGTTTATTTAACTCAATCTCAGAAAGCCGGAGCTGGCCACCAAATGATTTATTTATGGATATCTCAACCCCATCGTCACTTAAAAGTAGATGTTTGTATTTCATGTTCTTGATTTTCTTGATTTTTAATCATTCATAGGACATCATCAAATATTGATGCTCCATCTATTAAAAATACCATAAATAAATAAGCTACGTACACAGGCCTGACCAGACACAGCATGGTCCAAGATAATCCAGTTCTGTAAACCCGAAACTGTCTTCTGTTTGATGAAGTATTCAGCTGAGGCTGGAAGGTTGTGGGCAGACAGGAGACCTCTACTTCCTCGGCTGCTATACCATAAACATAAGAAGACGCTTCTCTTGCTTCTTGTTTAAAATAACCCAATGATTATCTGAAAGGGCATGTGAATAAACGTACTCAGTTTTAAGCTCAAAAATTAAAAAACTATTAATGACCTTTTTTTACTGCTGTCTAAATGCTGTGTCTTGACTCTGTCTTTTGGGAAAGTGAAAACTGAAAGTAATTAGATCACTGAGGCTACCTGAATATCCAATTTTGATCTGTCATTGCTTTTTGAAACTGTAAACAGAAAGAAAAATAATATTAGCTAAAACCAGCCTTTTTCTTACATGAAACGTAGGACTTCTAGGGGTTTGGCCATGACGTAGAGTCCTCTGCCCTCAGTGGTGCGCCCAGAACCTTGCTGACAGAGCCTCTGTTAAGTGGGCATATGGGGACAGGAGATGGGCTCAGCTGAAGGGATTGAGCAGAGAGAGCAGGCTGATAGCCACATTTCCTAAAGAAGGAGGCTCATTTAGTGCTTGTAGATATGGTTGTTTTCTTCTCTCTCTTAACTCTTCTTCTCTCCTGCCCTTCATTTTTTATTAATGAAACTGCTGGGCAGTTCCAACCATGCTTGATATGTTTCAAAGAAACAGTTTCTTAGAAGCTTAATGCAAATGGGCAGCCGGGCAAAGACGAAAGTCCACAATGTACCTCTCCATCCCCTGCCCCCAAAGTGATCACAAACTGGGTCACCCCTGGAATGGCACATCTGCCACATCTGCACTTCATGACCGAGCAGTGCCACAGGCTTTGAAGTGCCCTTGATTTCTCTCTCCATGGGTGCAGCTCAATGGGTGGTGAGAAACTGTGGACACTGGACTTTTCTCTTTGATGGATTCTCTGCCTTCAAGAGAAAATAAATTAAGAAATCCATGAAAATCTAGGCAGCTGGTTATGTGGTCTCTCTCTGTACCCTTTGATCTATGCACCTGTGGCTCTGTGGTGATGGTTACAGCTGCTGACAGGCGATTTGCTGGGGTCTCTGTTCTTTGTCGTTCTTGGTCTTGACGTGAAAATTTCACAGCGGTTAATGAGATCCATTGGCCACGGCAATCCATCCCTAGTGCACTGAGTGCTAATTAGTGTCAGCCTGTCACAATAGCAAGACGAGTTGCAAAATAAAACCATCAAGTACACTCTGATTCTGATTTATTACTTATTTTCCTGTCACTGTGGCTGAACAGTAATACCAAAAGAAAGAAAGTCAGTCTGGCCTTTTCTTTGGCTTCATGTGCTGTGGTGATGATTTCCCTGTAATTAATGAGGTGCATTATCTAACTCCCTCACCTTGCACTAGGAAGAAAAGTCCTTTTTCACTCTTTCATTTTTCCAAAAGAGGAACTCTCTGAAAGCCTTGAGAAAACATAATCATGCAGAGCGAATGGCCTAAAAGGCAGGCTACATTCATGGTTCTGCACACTTCAGGGTCCTTTTGTTCATCAATTTAATTAGATTTAGTGTGGAGTCCCTACCCACAGCAGTAAACACAGCATCGACGTTTCAGGTCGATGCAAAGGAGGTTGAGAGTTAGGTTCTTGGGGCCTGATCCTTTTACATCTGAGTCCTTTTCCACAGCTCTCTCTTTACAGCACTGAATGAACTGTTGCAGTTTTCTAAGGTGGCACAAACTTTCCTGTATTAAAGTTATCTTTAGAAACAAACTATGTGCATGAAAGAATTCTAGAGAATGGATCTCTATCACTGTTTTACCAGAAACAAGGCTGGTAACAGTGATCTTGTTCTTTCAGACTCAAGATATTGAGGCTGATATTAATCTCACTTGGTCTACGCCTTATGTGACAGACTTTTTTTCTCTAGGACTATTCATCCACCTCCAGCAGTAAATTTTTTTCAAATGGCTTGATTCATATTTATTGTATTTTGTAGACTCTGTCTAGAGAGTAGCGATTGTGATTAGAGTAAGTATCCTACTCTTAATAATGAAGCAGCAAAAATGACAATTGGCATGAAGCTCCTATATGTCCATTCATCTGTGTGTGACTTGAGTTATCCAGTAGTAGTGGGAGAAACACTTTCTTTAATGCCATCTCTTTTCTTTTTTGAGCAGTATTTATGAGGTGCTAAAGTTGAAGGAGGGAAAATAAGAATGATCTAGGCCAGGAGAAAATAGTGAATTATCTTTTAATACTGTTCTCTAGTCTCTCCCTCAGATTTCTTTCTGGTGGGATTATGCTTAGCACCATTGAATAATCAATGTTCTGGCTGCTAATTATGCTTATAATTAAAGACTGCTGCTTATACTGGTCAGTTAGCTGTATAGCATTTAAAAGAAAGCAATTTTTGTGTAGGATTATTATATAGGATACCCTATTTTGGAGCAGACCTCAGCCTAGAAAACTTTTGACTTCATGGTGTTCCAAAGTCAAGACAAAAGCTACTAATTTTTTTTTACTTCAAATGATTTAATTTGGTGGGCAGCCTTTTCACTTGGATAGAATCAGGTTATTTTGTTGGATAGTTTGGCTTTCTCTGTTATCTGCATTAGGTAATTGGGTACAATTTAGACCAGTAGCAGAGAGACCATAACAACTTCCCCAGCTAGTGCTAGTTTGCAGTTTACTGGTCTCTTCTTGCTTTGCAAATAGGTCACTTCTCAGTCATGCGCTAGCGGGCTGTTGGCAGTAGTAAAGGGCTGTGTTGAGCTTCTCACATATAAACTATGGAGACTGTTGTAAAAACAAGTTTGAAATGAGGAGATGAAATGAGCACAGCTGCATAGTCTTCCATCCTCAAACTCAGCATACTGTTTTCACCTTTCACTCACGTCTTTGGTCCTCTCCAGATCCTTTGTGGGGTTGCTTGGGTATTTGTATCTCTCAGCTCTGATCAGACAACATTGGATGGATGCACTATTTTTGTTGTTACTGATGATTTGGGGGGAGTGGGTTGGTCTTTTGGTTGGTGGTTGTTTGTTTTTTCCCCATAGAGGGCAGACTGTCAACAATATCTCACACAACAAGTCCATAACTGGAAGTGCTAAAGTATCCACAAGCTTTTCTTTAGTAAGTTCTTTTTCTTCCTCATGCTGCATACTGCTGCTACAGTAGCAACTAAATCAGAGAAAGGCTTGAAAATCTGGAATCTCTAGTGCTCACTGCTGTCTGTCTCTGCTTTAATAAGGAGTTTTATTTATGTATGGACTTAAATGCCTTGCTGGGTTCCTTGAGTTTTCCTTGGTGTAGATAAAGTTCTTCAGGAAAGTTTCCTAAATGTTCTGGAGCTTTTGTTCTGGAACACTGCCTTGCGATGTGCTGTCTTCTGTGTTCTTTTATTAATTAATTGTTTTATAGATAAATAAATGGGAGAAATGGCCATAAAGTGGGAAGTAATGAAGTAATTGTAGAAGAGGCAGATCTGAAGTTGAATGTAATCATCAAGATTACTTTTTATATATCCTGTATCAAGTTTTTATATAACCTGATGTAGGTAAGGTTTCAATAGGGTTATAGTTTTTAGTACTTTTTTTTTTTTCATTTATTACCTCTTAGCCTTAGAAAAATCACATATCATGGTCACACAGGATCCTGTAGCATAGCCTGGTCATGAACTAGGAGCTCTTCTGTCCCTCTCCAGTATTTGATCTACATATTTACCAACCTTCAACTGTGTTATGCTGTTATGCAACCCCTTATGATACTGATTTTTAAGATTTTATTGGACAGTTATTTTTTAGTTTTGAGTGATTTTGTTCGGATCATCTTGAGTCTTACAACGTTCCCTCAAGCATCCCTCTGAGTCATGACAACCCATGTGCTGAAAAGCTGACAAAATGGAAAGTGAATGACAAAAGACCCATGTCTTTATTTTTGTCTGAAATGGAATATATTTTAAATGAAGGTCTGGTCACCCTGCAGGCTGCATGTACTAGTTATTTTATACAACCTTTCATATTCAGAGCTTCAGGGTGTGTGACAGATAGGTTAATTTTATAGAAGACATCTGTGCCAAAGCATGGCTATGCTGAAATGGTACTGATTTTTCCTGTATGTAGGACAGAGAATAGGGCAACCCAATATGACAAAGTCTCTTTGTTGGAAAGTTTAACAACAATCTAATTGATTAAAAGAATGAGAGCATACAACAACAACAAAAAAATCCCCACATGACTGAATAAATAGCATTTGAAAGAAGACACTATTTGTTTTCTAATATGCACTTTGGATTTTTCAGTTATGGCCTCCAAAAATGTATCCCTTTGATTTGATTTGTTTTTGAAAGAACATAACTTGTTTTGTTAATTCGGCATGGAGTTAGGCTGTTTACATAAAATACTCTAGCAAAAGAGATTGGCAGAGTTTGTGTTGTAAATACAGGGATCTTTTCAGTTAATTATATGCAAATCAGCTTTGTTAACAAACACCTAAATAACTCTGCCTTGTCTTCATTAGCCTGGGAGATACAGTACATTTCTCAAGGAACTAGACAAGGAATATTAATCAAAGCAGCTTGTAAGTTTTAATGAGCTTATTAATTGTTGACCTCTGTATTTCCAAGAAGTGGTATTAAAAGTGAAAGATAACTGAGAAATTTTTGTGGGGAAATATTAGGCAGATATATATGGGAAAAAAGTCATGGTCAAATTTGGGTCATGCAAAATAAAATCTCAGTCGAGCTGCTAACATATTTGTAACTCGTGTTTTTCTAAAAAGACTGTATGTTGGCTGATGAGAGTTTAATAGCAGAAATGTTCTCCAGGCACTAAAAGAACATTCAGTGTTGTAGAGGAAGATGAGAAAAAATGGGATAAAGTTCAGTTTTGTGTTTTTCCAGGTCAGGTTTTTTAACTTTCCAAGCCAGTAGTGACACAGTTCTGAATTTGCTTCCTAAATGGACCTCCTGAAAGTCAGGTAATTCTAGCTATTATTTCTGGGTTTGAACAATGTCTTAAGTAACATTAAAAAATGCAAACAGAACATGAACATGGGAGCAAGGCTAAGAAAGATCTCTATCCTCCATGGCCAGCTGACCTTGTCATAGTCCACACAAAAAACTCATGAATGATGAGTGGAAGGGTGAGACCCAGCCTGGGGTGTATGGTGGTGAAGTTCATTGGTGCCTTCCATGAGGGGAACCTTCAAGTCTGACCCTCAGCAGCGGTCAGCTCTCACTCTCATCCCTCCTACACAGAGGAATATACTTCTTCACATCCTAACCTTAATCAATCCTGATCTTGTGGAGAAAGATGAAACCCTCTTGAATTTCCTTCTGTTGTTTTTCTGACCTCAGCTCTGGCAATAGTCTTTATTGCTGTGCGCAGGAGCAGATTTTGGTGTAATTTTCTAATTCCTTTCTAATCGCTCTCTAGCCATGTGTCAATAAACAAGGAGAATACATGACAATAAAAACATCTGTCAGAGTAACATGCAGTGTTGTTTCTGAGAGAAACAGACGAGAAAGGAGGGAAATGAATAAAACAAGAAAGAAAATCAGGCAAACTGTGGACTGAGATTAAATGGACCTCAAGCTGGAGAGACAAATTTTGTGTTGCCAGCTGATCTTCCCTAATTTGATTTGGTCATTTCCAGTTCTGAAGGATAAATGAATTTCCAGTGTAGGAGGACAGATAGCTGATGATTAGTTTCTCGTCCCTGAGCTGCTCTGGTCTCCAGGTCTGACCTTTCTATGGCAACAAGAGATGACGGTGTCTATTTACTTTCTACCACATGAAGTTGTCATAAACCCTTATAAATTCACTCATCCAAGATACTGTACCTGTTTAGCCAATGAAAATATTGGAAATTAGACTGTACCTCATTTGGTGCAGCAGAAACAAGGATGAAACTTCAGAAAATGTTCTGCTATCAACTAGTAATCTGTTCCAAAATTGTTCTCCCCAAACTTTTACGGGGTGGAGAACAAATTAAGATCAAGCAGTTCATATGACCATATTTCAATTTTAATGAGAGATAACTGAGTTGGAAATATTTTGGCCAGTTCTACTAGGCTTATTACTGATGAAAAGAAAAAAAGAGAATTGTTTGCTGAGACATTGCTAAATCCTAGAACACTAGAGACCCAGGACAGCTCAGATGACCATCTGTTCAGAGATCACACCGATTTTCTGTATTCCAGTTCTCTCAGGGTTTAGGTATCTCCTTGTATTTTTGAGCCAGACAGTCATAACACCTGCAGCCCATCTCAGTTTCATGTCTGCAAAGTGCTTGTGGCAATAACTCTGAGTGACATAAACCAGAGCATTTGCATGTGGTGGTGGAGTTTTTTTGTTTTGTTTAGTTTTGGGTTTCCCCTGTGAAAAAAACCATTCTGGTCTCAACCAGTCACAGACCCTCTGGAAACTTAAAAAAGGTAATTCAGTCTCTTCTTTTTCCATTTTAAATCTCTTCCATCAACAATTTCTTCCTAAAATCCTTACTGTCATTGATTTATTTCAATTGAGATTCTTCTCTTCAAGTACTGTAATTAGCCCCTGTCACTACTAATTATCATCCCCTTGGATCATATAGATAGAACTAAAATCTACGTGGACTAGTTCAGCAGCATTTGTTCACCTGCAAACTTGAAGAAAAAGATCCTAAAAGCCCGCAGTGAGGCATACTCAGGACCAGAAAAAATGTTTTAATGCCTCTCACTGAATTGATGGGTCTGTGTTTTGATTTGGTTTATGTACTTTCTTACTGGTTTTTTTTTTTTTTTAATACAAATTTTCCTGCAACCTTCTTTAAAAGGTAGAAATGAACCAGAAAACAGCTCTTTCCATAAGACCTCAGAGGGCCTTAGAATGAATGGCCAAAGGGCGTCCAAAAAGGTGGTTTTAAACCAATTTGTAAAACATGCTTTTATCCTTGGAAGCAAAGAATATGAATAATACAAGTTACCTTGGGTAGTTGTTTGTTATGCTAGATCAACTTGACCTTCAGTGGTGCTCACTTCCTGCTGGGAACTCAGGAAACTGGAGTTTGCTAAACCAGAACCCGTTTCAGACCTTGAATATCCAGATTCAGCATGGACAAAATTTGGGATGCTTTTTACTTTAGCTAAGCAGGTGGGATGATTCTTGCACCTTAAGTTATTTTTCCAGACCAGTGACTCGCTAAAGAGATAAGGAGACCTGTAGTATTGATTGCATTAAGAAAGTGTCCTCTATCTAATCAGCTTTCTGTATCAAAATGTGGAGATGAAAATAAAAGTATTAAACTCTGAGCCTTTCCAGCCTGCTCAGGAAAGCTCACATGCACTAAAGAGGCATTCTGCACCACAGAAAGCACCTGTGTTTGAGGTCTGGAACTAGGCCTCTTTTGGAAATACTTAAATCCAGGACATAGATTTTTGGCCTGTCATTGTACTGAGGTCAGATTTTCTGATTCAGATGAGGAGAAATATTCCAATTTTTTCTCTATATCCTTCATATAAAGTATAAAAATATACTTTACCTTTTTCTCAGTGGTTAAACCAAAATAACGGAAAATGCTTCTCCAATTTACAGGCTTCAGTGTAAGTTTTTCAAGGTATGAAATAAGCTGAAATTAACTGGAAAATTTGGTTGGGCAAGAGAGGTGCCTGTACTGCTTATATGCCGGTTTCATACTGAAGCCACAAGTCTTTTATTAAAATGAATACATTTAAATGTATATATAATATATATATATATATGTGTGTACACACACACAAGAGATATATATATATGTATTTAAAGTGAGAAGTTGGCCATCACAGTAGTAGCCATGCACAAGATAGACTGGGTTAAGATACAACAGGATTCCTTTGGGTGTGAGAGCAGTTCAGTGGTTAGCAGGGAAGAGCAAAGCATGTCCTTAGCCATGGAGACGAAGAAGGGATTGAGTTTATTTTTTTTTTTGTGGCCATGGTGTACCAAGGACACATGAGTTTAAAAGGCATCAGAGTAGCCACAGATGAGAAACCAGGAGACCTTGGTGTAATTGGNAATTGAGATTCTTCTCTTCAAGTACTGTAATTAGCCCCTGTCACTACTAATTATCATCCCCTTGGATCATATAGATAGAACTAAAATCTACGTGGACTAGTTCAGCAGCATTTGTTCACCTGCAAACTTGAAGAAAAAGATCCTAAAAGCCCGCAGTGAGGCATACTCAGGACCAGAAAAAATGTTTTAATGCCTCTCACTGAATTGATGGGTCTGTGTTTTGATTTGGTTTATGTACTTTCTTACTGGTTTTTTTTTTTTTTTAATACAAATCTTCCTGCAACCTTCTTTAAAAGGTAGAAATGAACCAGAAAACAGCTCTTTCCATAAGACCTCAGAGGGCCTTAGAATGAATGGCCAAAGGGCGTCCAAAAAGGTGGTTTTAAACCAATTTGTAAAACATGCTTTTATCCTTGGAAGCAAAGAATATGAATAATACAAGTTACCTTGGGTAGTTGTTTGTTATGCTAGATCAACTTGACCTTCAGTGGTGCTCACTTCCTGCTGGGAACTCAGGAAACTGGAGTTTGCTAAACCAGAACCCGTTTCAGACCTTGAATATCCAGATTCAGCATGGACAAAATTTGGGATGCTTTTTACTTTAGCTAAGCAGGTGGGATGATTCTTGCACCTTAAGTTATTTTTCCAGACCAGTGACTCGCTAAAGAGATAAGGAGACCTGTAGTATTGATTGCATTAAGAAAGTGTCCTCTATCTAATCAGCTTTCTGTATCAAAATGTGGAGATGAAAATAAAAGTATTAAACTCTGAGCCTTTCCAGCCTGCTCAGGAAAGCTCACATGCACTAAAGAGGCATTCTGCACCACAGAAAGCACCTGTGTTTGAGGTCTGGAACTAGGCCTCTTTTGGAAATACTTAAATCCAGGACATAGATTTTTGGCCTGTCATTGTACTGAGGTCAGATTTTCTGATTCAGATGAGGAGAAATATTCCAATTTTTTCTCTATATCCTTCATATAAAGTATAAAAATATACTTTACCTTTTTCTCAGTGGTTAAACCAAAATAACGGAAAATGCTTCTCCAATTTACAGGCTTCAGTGTAAGTTTTTCAAGGTATGAAATAAGCTGAAATTAACTGGAAAATTTGGTTGGGCAAGAGAGGTGCCTGTACTGCTTATATGCCGGTTTCATACTGAAGCCACAAGTCTTTTATTAAAATGAATACATTTAAATGTATATATAATATATATATATATATGTGTGTACACACACACAAGAGATATATATATATGTATTTAAAGTGAGAAGTTGGCCATCACAGTAGTAGCCATGCACAAGATAGACTGGGTTAAGATACAACAGGATTCCTTTGGGTGTGAGAGCAGTTCAGTGGTTAGCAGGGAAGAGCAAAGCATGTCCTTAGCCATGGAG
>VXBJ01005960.1:886876-923832 GCA_013400055.1 Nycticryphes semicollaris
GGAGACCTTGGTGTAATTGGAAGGATGGAAATAAATTCTCTGAGAGGGCTGGAAATCTCCATCATTGCAAATATTAAAGAACTGCTTGCGTTGATGGTTATAAAAAACGCATTACATAGAGTTGATTCGTAGCTCCTGAAGCTGTGTGGGTGAGGTAGTCATCCTGAGATTTCTTTTGACTCTATTTTCTATATTTTTCATAATTATGTTATAGAAAATGACTCATTTTCTGCCAGTTAAATGTGAGTGCTTCTCTGTGTGCAGGTGCACAGGCAGAGAAACATGAAGATTGCGAAACATGAAGAGAGTGAACAGTTTGAAATTTAGAATGGAAGAAAAAGTAAAACATCCCTCAGGATGGTGATCAAATTAGGCTGTCTCATCAAAAAAGCAGCTTGGTGTCCTGCATTGGTACAGGCTGGTAGGAGGAAATATTAATAAAGGAACAACAGCAAGACCAGGGCTTCTGAAATGAGTTAAAAAAAAACAAAAGAAACTCTTACTTTTGCTCTGCCTCTACTGAAAATGATTGCTGGGACGAAAAGGGCAGGAAAAAAAACTTATCTGCCACAGCTGTGTGCAGTTATTTGTGAGTGAATGCTCAAAGCTGCAGTTGTGCTGGTCTCTGAGGGGATGGGTTTGTGTCCTGGTGTTGGCACAGCACATCCCTGGCTTGGCCAAGGAAATGGTTTCCGGAGCAACACTGGTCACAAGCTGTGCTACCACCCAAGTCGTCTGACCGTAGGTGAGATTTGCAGTTCAGCCCTGTACTATACTGACAGTGGGAAGGAGCAGGTTGTATGTGGCACTGTCCCACATGGGGTACAAGAGGATGTTAATACCACAGAATCACAGAATCTCATGGATTGGAAGGAACCTTGAAAGATCATCCAATCCCCCTGCCAGAGCAGGTACATCTAGATCAGGTCACACAGGAACGCGTCCAGGTGGGGTTTGAATGTCTACAGAGAAGAAGACTCCACCACCTCTCTGGGCAGCCCCTTCCAGTGTTCTGTTACCCTCACTGTGAAGAAGCCTTTCCTCATATTCAAGTGGAACATCCTATGTTCCAGCTTGTACCCATTGCCCCTTGTCCTATCATTGCCTGTCACTGAGAAGCCTGGCTCCATCCTCCTGACACTCACCCTGTACATATTTATAAACATTAATAATGTCACCCCTTAGTCTCCTTGTGCTTCTGGCCTATTCTTTAGTTTGCCTTCATCAAACCTGGTGTAGCTGAGAAGCCACCCGTTGTATCACCCATCCTTCCTGGGGGCATGCACAGAGCAGCATCTCACTATAGTTGTGTCTTTGGAGACACCTCGTGGAGATGCAGCATATGCCAAGGAGAGGGAACCACTCTTTTTTTTACTTTTTTTTTTTTTTAAGTGTTTGTGTTTAGCTGTATTAATTCCTCCATGATCTTACTGAAATTGAAAAGCCCTTCTTTCTTGGGAGAAAGCAGACTCCCTGGGAATTCTGCAATGTGACTCGGTGGCTGAGGCATTGCTGATGGATTTTTTTCCTAAGTTCATCATAAAAAACATACCCCCAGAAATGTGTTGTGAAGGGGGATTCAATTTTTGCTCTCTCTGCCAAACCTGGATGGGATCCCAAAACCTCATCTTTTTTTAGCTCCTGGTGACAATGAAATTTTAAAGGGAACATCTCAAAGGAAATGGTTTTGCATTTTACAATACAGGCAGAATTTCCAGCATTTCCCATCACTGCACCTGCCTCAGGATTGTGTCTTTCATTTTATCAGTTTGGAAGTAAGACACAAAGAGCAGAGTTCTCCAATTCAAAGGAGGTTTGATGCCTTCTTCAGTCTTTCACCTGCTTGGAAACAGAAGGAGCTGTAGAAAGACCAACACTGGTTCCAGACAGTAATAAAACCATCTGTACCAGGACTTTAAGATCTCTGTCCAAACTCTTGCCCAACGTATTTTAAGTTCTCCATCTTATTCTCCCTCAACTAAATCCCTGTCAACACTACAGCACTGATTTACAGGCTAAATTTGCTCTGCAGTGGTAAGACAAGACCAGATTGTAGTGCTGGCTCCTTCTTCTATTTAATCACGCTTGAACAGAGTGTTTATCTGAGTCTAAGGGAGAGGCAGGCAAGGCTAACTGGTTAGATGGAAATTCAAACCCTGTCTTCCCCAACTGAAATCTGTATTTATCTGAGCCTGATAAAAAACTAAATGGTGTCACCTCAGTGATGAAGCCTCAGAGGGCTGGAGCATCTCTCCTATGAAGAGAGGCTGAGAGAGTTGGGGTTGTTCAGCCTGGAGAAGAGAAGGCTCCAGGGCAGCTTTCCAGTACCTACAGGGAGTCTATAGGAGAGATGGGGAGGGTCGCATTACGAGGGAGTGGAGTGACAGAATGAGGGGTAATGGTTTTAAACTGAAAGAGGGGAGATTTAGATGAGATATTAGGAAGAAGTTCTTTACTGTGAGAGTGGTGAGGCACTGGAACAGGTTGCCCAGAGAAGTTGTGGGTGCCCTTTTCCTGGAAGAGTACAAGACCAGGCTTTGGGAAACCTAGTCTGGTGTGAGGTGTCCCTGGCCATGGCAGGGGGGTTGGAACTTGATGATCTTTAAGGTCCCTTCCAACCTGAACCATCCTATGATTCTATGCCTTTTGATACCTATGGACCAGTGCTCTGTGCACATTTCCCTCACTGTGTTGTGTCCTATGCCCTCTCTCTGTCTGTGTGTACAACCCTGATTCTTAGGAAATCTGCCTTTCTTTGCTGCAGATGTTGGCCTGTGAATCCATTTGCTTCAATAAATAAATAAATAAGTCAGTTCAGTGCAGCTACTCCAAGTCTGACGTGTGCAGGTGCCTTGGGCTAAGGTTCACATGTGAAAACTCCAGAACTCACCAGCACCTGATACAGAGCCTTCAGTATAGGCTCAGCTCCTTTCCAGCTAAGGAAACTAGACTTACTAGCACAGCATGCATGTGTTCCTACTTACCTTTGAACTCATGGGTCAGTTTTGATCACATGGTGATGGAAAAGGGGATATCTTAATTACATCAATTTTAAACCTGTTTAGATAGTAGAAGCAGTCACGAAAAATACAGGAAATTCCTTTCAAGATGTGAATCCACAGGCAAACCAACTGCAACAGTTCTGCCATGGAACTAGAATCATAGAAAATCCTCTCTAAAATGTTTGGTGTTAGGAAAAATAGACTTTACCTTAACTACAGAGCTTTAGTGATAAAAGTCAATATAAACCCTTGTTATAAACTCTGTAAGCTTCATATTCTTTGCTCCTATCTCTTAGGATTTGAAATATATGCATACAGAGTTTCCAGAGGAGATTTCAGAGAAATTTCCACAAATCTGATGCAGATTGACAGCTGACTAGGTCTTCAGGTCTTCTTGGAATATGAGTAACTTTCACCATAACTCAATGACATTGTAAAATCTGTCAGATAATGTTGTGACAGCAGAAATTGTTTTCATTTATTTATTTGTTTCCTAATGTGCAGTTAAAGACAATGGGAGCTGTGAAAGCTGAGCATATCTGAATTTCTGCCTTTGTGCTTCTGAGAATAATAATCAAGTAAAAAATTGGTGTGACTGAGTGTGACACCCAAAAATGCAGGAAAGAAAGAGAAATAGCTCTTCTGAAAGTCTGCTGGACTGAAATTAGTCAGATGCTCATAGTGAGTCCTTAGTAAAAGGTAACATGAAAATCTGTACTTCTGCTTCTCATCCATAGTGGCACATTCTCATTCCCTTCTTTTCTCTTCCCTCTTGGCTTGGAGCTCAAGAAGGCCCTGTCTGGGATTTACTGGCAATTGTAAGAGGTGAAAGTGTTTTAATTAGCTATTAAAATGCACACTAATGTCAGGGCTTTAGAGGATGTGCTCCTGTGATGTGTTAATTCATTTTTAATGTGGACAATTAAGTTTTTGTTTTTTTTTTTTTTTTAAAAAAAAGTCTATAGAGCACAGCCTAATGAGTTGGCTGGATCTGCTTGGCCATCATACCATTTCAGCTTTCATGTTGCTGGACCCTTTTCACAGGGCTGAATCTGAATGGCTGAAGTTACAGGTGCATTGCCCTCAAACACTCTCATGATGCAAAGTTCCGGAGTTTTACTCCCTGACTCCATCCTTGATTAGGTTACATGAGCTTCTAACCTAGGGTTTGTTTCCACCCAGGTGATGAGGAAGAAGGGAAAAGCTCAATTCAGGCTTGTCAAAGGTATCAGTAGCAGCTAGAGAAAGATGAAGATTGATTCAAATATGCCTTGCTTTAAGTACTTCTTATGACTGTTCAGTCCACAGTGTGGATCTCTTCTTTCTGGGGTTCATGACTGTGATAATGATTTAAGTAACAGGAGAAGATACTTTGCACTTTCTCCACATTATCCAGCTCCGCTATCAAGATGGGCTACTTCAGCTTAATTTCTTTTTGTTTTTCCTTTGTTATTGGGCTTTAAAAATGATCTCTATAGAACAACCAAGTAACTTTTGTTGTCTTCCTACTCCAGTGAAGTTGAGACTCCTGCATAGACTACTGAGAGCCATAGGCAAAGTCTGTCCTTAGGTGAACCTACCCTAGTTGACACTGCAAGCAGTTCTTTCCATATGAAAGTAGCTCTTTGGTACAGAGAAACAACATGTCTTCAAGAATTCAATACAGCAACTCATGAACAAATAATCTAACTTTGATTGATGCTCCGTGTTACCCTGAGAGAATGATTGGGTGGTTTTACAGCATAAACTATGTTTAATTAGGTTTGTATCCTTTCATGCTATTTAAAAATTCTTTACACTTCGGTGTTGCAAGAAAAATGCTCTACAATATTTTCAGTAACATGAAAAACAAAGTGTAATGTGCAGAGCTTACAACAGAATGAAGCCCAGTGCTACGACATTATTGGTTTGGTTATTACATTTGTTCCATTTTAATTCGTGTCCTATTCTCCCTCCCAGCGATGCATCCATTGTCAAATGTCAATATTAATATCGTTTCAGCTGCAGTGATACAGTTGTGCAACAGGATTATGGCCTTGTCAATAGGACTGGAATTTGCACTCTCATTCACATGCATGAAAACCTCAGAGATTTAGTTTTCAGATCACATGTGATTCTATATATTGATTGAAGTCTACAGGGGTCAAAGAGTAATCTGCAATTTGTGTCTCTGGTGCCTGTGTTAGAGGCCTGTGCATTGCAAAGAGGATAGTGGGGGGTAAATAAATGCAGCTGCTGGTGGCAAGTTTGTGAGATTCTTCTCACAGTTTCTTGTTTGATTGGGGATTTTTGTGGTTTGGTTTTTTTTAATTTTTTTTTTATTCCCTTTATTAGTTCCAACTCTGAAACTGGAAGATATCAATCATTTCCAGGTAGGTAAGCTTTCTGATTCCTTCAGAACTGTAAATGGTATGGTAATAACATTGTATATTTAGATTGGCCTTGTGTGAAGAATTTTGTCAGGCAAGAAAATTATTTTCTTTCTCAACAGAAAGACCAAGTTATCTTCTGAGCCTTTAAATCTTATCTTTGTTATAGCAGAGATGCAGACCATAAGTTTAGGTTCTGTAGCTCTAATTCCTGTGTTCTCACCCCATCTCACATGTTTAAGTTGAATCAGAAAGAGTCTACTCCTTGTAATGGAAGAACTGAAGGGAAAATCTGGGTGATTCAGAGGTCATTTGTCTTTCAAGCTGATTGCTGAACTAAGATATTAGCCTGCAACACTGGAGATCTCTGCAGGAAATAGTGTTTATCTGACAGATGGATGTAATACTGCATCCCTGTCTACCTCCAACTACGATAATCTCCCACCGTCGTCGTCTTCGCAAACTAGACTTCTCCATTTAGGGTAATGGCAGAACATAAGTCTTCTTTCTCCTTCAGTTTCAGTTGTATGTTTTCATTCCTGTTACTTTTTACTTATACTTCACTACTTAGTTCCACCCCAGCAATAGCTGCATTTCTGTTTCAATTAGGGCTTTGTATCATACTTTGTCCAGTAATATCTCTGTATCAATCTCCAGTGAATAATGTGACTCGTTGGTTCTGCGTTGTCTTTTCAGCCTTCTAGGTGGTTTATATTCTATTGTATTATTCTGGTAGTGATTTCAAGGAAATGGAAAACTCTATTTGCTTCTTTTTTTAAATGATAAATATCCATATGGCTCTCAATTTGAGTTAGAGAACTATAGTGTAAGACACAGAGTGTGAAACTGGAGAAGAGGGGATTGTTTCCGGCAGTCTTCAGTTTCTAGTGTAGTTCATTATGCAGTCTTGGGCCAGGACCTAAAATAATTAAGTTCTATGCAATAACAGCCTTTGCCCTTTTGAAAGACTCCTTGCACTAGAGGAAATGTTGCCGTAACTCTTTGTGTGTGACAACTGTTAGCTGTGTTTCTGCCTTGGCGATAAAATGATGGACTGAATTGTGACCTCAAAGGATCAAAATACAGGAATAGCCCCCTGATTTGCCAGGTGCTGAGAGAAAGCCTAGTTGGAGAAATTGTTATTTGGAGTTGTAATTTTAATGTGTTCCTGGTACAAATTTGACTTGGAATATCAAAGAATAAACTAGGACATGGCAGCAAATCTTCAGTGACTCTAACAGGGACCACAGTAATGAGTGGGAAATCTGGAAAAGTGTTCGTCTTTGTAGATTTCTTCCATGGAAAGAGCAGGTCTCAAGAATTCAGGTACATTCCATTAGTTTTGCTCTGGTAAATGAGGAAGGAAGATTGAAACGTGGTGGCGGTGTACCTGGAGAGGAGGTGTGAACTGGATACTGCTCTTCTGTGGGCTGGAGTAGACTGGAACTGGATGTCCTTGTCATAGAAGAGCTAGAAGATCACATGGCAGCTGCCTTTCTGCTAGAACAGAGCAATAGCCTCATTTCACCTTTGAGAAAATGCATCTTGTTCATTTTTCAACTTTTTCACGTGGGTTTCTTGAAGCATGGGACTACTCCATATTCCTGTCTGCCCAAAATTAGAGAGACCTAGCCTGGGGCAAAGAACTTGTATGTGCTCTGCCACTTCTTTAGAAACAGATTTCCCTAGCTCAGTGGGGAGTAGCCATTCTGAATGTACAGACACTGATGAATTTTTAACAAACTACACTCCAAACCTGGAAGATTAAAAATATCTTTCCGTATCTTTCCCTCCATTCTTAGCCTTAAATAGGAAATAAATAACTCCAGAACCTATTTTTTTGAATGACTTTCACTATGTTTTTTGTTTCTTTATATTCTGAGTCACATCTGCATGAAAATGCACTGCCATGGCATTCTAAGAGGCTCTTGTGGCTTATCGTATTTAATGCTGCTCCATCAAGGTTGTCACATGAACATAATCTTGTAAATGAAAGAACCAAGGCAAAGATGATCAGTGGCAGATTTTGACATACATTATATGCTTTTATGATTGACTTTCCTCCATAGAGATCAAAGGCTGGAATATACTGCCAGATTAGCAAGGACTATCAACATTTTATTCATTTATTTATTAACAGAGATCAGCAGAAAATTAAAGGTTGCTTTAAAAATGGCTATAAAAGTAACTTTAGTACACTTTTTTTATTTTTTTCATTGGTGTTTGGAGTTTGAGCATTATGAAGTGCTAATGCAGGAATCTCAAGACATGGGGAATTGTCCAACACACAGTATTTTATCTCTGTATCAAAACATTGCTTCCCTATGTGCAAAAGAGTGCCACAATAACAAAATACAGGAATTGTGCAGCAAGGTAAAATCTGTAGTCCTCAACAATTCATCATTTGCTAGCTCAATTTCTTTTTTCATTAGGGATATGAATGCTGGTTTTGCCACCATGATGACCAGTCACTTCTTATTCACTTCAGACTGGGACTTGCATAATGAACACTCACGTCATCCTACTGTATGTGTTTGTAATCCAGTTTTTGGTTTCTCTGGGAACAATGAACACAACTGCTCAGTCTGACCTGTGATCTGGTGACCAGTCCTGATGAGTTAAGAGTGATGGTGAGACCCCTGAGGTGCCCCACTATCAAAAGATCACCTGCAAAGGTCAATCCAGCCATCAAGCTGTAACCTGATGCTACAGCTGCCAGCTTGCTGCAGGATCTGGAAGGTTCTTTGGGGCACTCTCTGACATATCAAAAGGGAATGCACTTGAAATACTTGGCTATATCCACACTGGTAAATATCATAATTTTATTGCAATTATATATGCAAGAAAATTGCATATGTATTTCATGTCTAATGGTGAGAAAAATCTCAGCTCAGAGAGGTACTAGTAGCTGTTTCTGTAACAGAATAGAAGAGTTGACTCATTTTCTCTTTTTGTTTCCTTCCTAGGATAAATTTCACCCATGCTAAGAGATGTTTTTAGGATTACTTTCTTTGGAAACCTTTTAAGTTCAGATAAGACCTTAGAGATGCATCAAAACTGAAAACTGTGAAATGTACAGCTTGTCATGAAATCAGATAAATTTGTAATAATACACACAATTTATAAAATGTTGGAGGTGTTCAAAACTCTGTACAGACAGTAAGTCATTAAATGGGACAATGATTACAAGCTGCCACAGCTTTGATTTGTAGAACTTGAAGCCACACTTGGTTTAATCCTAAACAGACTAGAATTTCAACTTCTTTGCTCTGTGGAAAATCAGCTTTTTTGTGTGTAAATATGTGTGTGTGTGTGAAAAATATGGTGAAACGTTAGAAGACAATGAAAGAGAAAGCTCTTAACCCATAGTTGTTTATTTCCACATCCACACATAGCTGCTGGAGGGTCACAACATAAAAAGTCTCTCTACTTGATTTCTGTGACTGGTCCAGAGGAAGATGTCAAAGCACCGTGTTCCTGAACCATCCAGAGCTGGTTTTGGAGGGAGAAGTTGATTCTGTAGTTTGCTTTTAAAGTTCAGGTGGTTGAAAATTCTGCAAATCAGAAGTCCGAGATGTGATCCCAGGATGTGTTTTTTAAAAAAGGCATGAGTGGGAGGAAGTCTCGGATGAGTTCTCTCTCTTAATTGCGTGTGTTCACAGTACAGATTGCTTCATCTGAGCTGGTCTCCCCAGACTCACTGATAATCAATGATATAAAATAATGGCTTCTCCGGACTCTTGCACAGCTTCATCTGGCCTCTTAGAAACATCTGTGGTTTTGGTGGGTTTTTTTCAGAGCCATGCCTTAGGGGATTCATTTGCCTATTATTTATAAATGGGTCTTGGAAATGCTGAGATAAATGTCTGCTTATCAGCTTCTGCTGTTGGGTGACAAGAATCCCGCTTCTGCTTACCAGAATTTTGAAGGTTATTCTCTACTTCCAATGAGAATCGAAACTGGGCTGCTTCTCATCACAAATCTGCTGTTTGCATTCTCCAGCTGCAGGCTCCTTGCAGCTACTGGCTTCTGTCATGCATGTGAAAAACTCAGTAAAAAGATGTAGCCACTGTTTCTTGAACCCCACTTTCTCTATTATTGTTGTTGTTATTATTATCATGATTAACCTCGTGACCACCTAAACCTTTCTTCGGAAATAGTAGTCATCACACAAGGAGTATCTTGTGAAACACATCCCTAGAAATTTTCACTTAAATACTCATTAACTTAAATTTTCAACATTTGATTCTTCCTTCTGTTTCTTCTCGTTATGTTGATAGGCCCAGTGCGCATGGACGCATGGTTCCTGTGTCAGCCTGATGTAGGAATCATGCAACCATCCTGTGAAAAACTGGTTGTTCTGAAACTGACATGAGAGAATCTCGAAATAAGTCTCTAATACAAATAAATTACAAACATTGCCCCTTAAGGACATTGACAACACAGTTTGACCACAAAGGACGGGAAGACATGGCAATCTGTCTTTGTCCTATCAGGAATCTTTTTTCCTGTCCTTTTACTTTCCAGTCTTTTAACTTCGGTTGACAAATCTTAGGAATATTTGATTTTTAAAGAGACTTGAATGTTCATGTGGAGAGTAGCCTCTGACTGCATCTTTCTTCAGCACATTAGGCAACTTGAAAAGGATTAAAAAGTGAAATAGTCCTAAGATAACCACAGCACACTGTCTAATCAGAAGCTTGTCGCTGTATTTTGTTCAATGAACAAAGCTTTTATTGGCACAGACAAGCACAGTGCCATACTAGCATCATACAGTTTTGGAAACAAAGGTGACTTTTCAAGCTGCATATAATAATTTCACAAATGGAGAGCAGCTTCTCTTGTATGTCTGTTTTGGTTAGTGCAGATACAGCCATAAAATGTGGGATTTCTGTTATGCCCAATGAAGTCAATGTAACAGTGTTTGAAGGAGTAAGGAAAAAACCAAAGTCTTTGTGTCTGTTCAGGGTATACCACTAAAAGTGTGGGTTTTTTTCTGTGGGTCTGCGTCCTGAAAAACATTGTGGTTTGTGGTCCCTGGGGATTATGCCATAAGAAACAAGAAAATGATAAAACCCAGTCAGTCACTGATACTGTTCCTTTGGAAGAGAGCAGATGTGTATTTCAGCAACATCTGAGAAAATAAATGTTCCTGATACAAATAAAATAGCTTTTTTCCTTCTCCTGCGCAGCTCAGTCAGGGAGGGCAGGACCCATCTTACATGCTCATCTTGTGTAGAAACTGCTTTTCATTTGCTTTTGCCTGCTTGGAGGATAAACTCCTTTAACTGCCTTTGTTTCCCGAGTTGCTTTCAGCAGTTGATAAGAAGTCCCCATATCTCCTGTTTTAAAAGCACTCAACACTGCCCATAAGCAATGTGATTCCTCTGAAGTTCCGTCTCCTCGTATGCGCCTCATATCTCAGCATCAGTGAAAGGAAAAGAGTTATCTGCAATATTTTCATAATTATTTTAACTGAAGCTTCTGGTTATGGGGCACAACAGCTCCAATACCACGAGGTGTATTCATTTGACTGGGCTTGTTTTGCTTTGAAGGAATAGCACCTTTGTGATCATTTTAATCCTCAGAATTATTTGTTCCTCCTGGCTGCAGGAAAATGTGGCAGTGGGGAATACAAAGCCAAGTTCCCCTTGCCACAATAAATTGTTCATGACCACTGCTGTGGAAAAAGAATTGTTCCCTCGTATTTACGGTGGTCATGGGGAAGGTGGTGGAGAAAGGTAATTTATACTTCTTGACTGTCTCCTCATTTCTGCTCATGATCCTTTGGGCAGGTCCATGCAGACTTTATTCTGCAGCTTGGCCTTGGCACCACAGAGCTGTTGCCTTCAGCCCTCCTGACATCATTTCACCCTGCCCAGAAATGCCCCAAATGGCAACGAAGGGAATGGATGGTGTTACTTCTGCACTAGCCCTTGCCAGAAGTTGAGGGAAAAAGTGGTGAAGATGAGGAAAGGAAGTCTGAGATACATAGACAGGACTAGAGTCTCCTCCATTGAGCTTAAGAGGAGTAAAATTTTAGTGTGTTTTGGTACCTTTCTAGTTTTCTTGCCCATATGGTAAAATACACTGTAAAGTGAATTTCCAGTTGTTCTTTTTCTGCCCCTTTTGGGCGGCGATCACTCTTGAAAATTTGCTGTGTAGCTGGTTGCTTCGACAAAGTCGTCTGTTTTGAATATCTGTCCTCAACAGTGGGATTTCAGAATGTGGAAAGCTGACCCTCGGTTTTTCAGAATGGCCAACCCTCTGTGCATATGCCCATTAATAGTTCATTTGATCTCTCTGTGTTGCTTCAGTAGGTGTTTAACTGCTGGCTATTGATCTGTGGTCCATTCGTAGCTGAAATTGAAATAAAAAAATAAAATGAGAAAAAAGAGAGAGAGCAGGGGACAAGAAAGGATGTGATTTTATTGCTCTTGCTTAACGTGCTGGAAGTTTGTGGTGCTACAGGGTTTCCACACCATTTGACCTAGCGGTAGGGAACTGAGATGACTTAGTGGTCTAAAAATATTTACAAAAGACTGCCCTCGTGTTTCAGGTTTCCTTACAATAATATTAAATATTGAAACATCAAAGCCAGAATACAGCAAAAAAGAGTTCTCCCTCTCCCCACTACATGTTGTCAGACCTGGTTGTAGTCTCTCTCCTAAGCTACCCTGACCTCTTCAGGTGGCTTTCTGCAGCCACTTTTAAGTTTGCAGAATAAACCAAAACTTATTCCCACTTCAACACGGGCTAGTCTTTGAATACGTACGTGTGAATGTGTATGTGCCTCTCTGGGGTACCGCAGCAAAACACAGCCTTGAGTGTTTGTTGGCCAGCGATGTCTGCGTGCTGAGAACTGAAAGTTCCCGCCGCATTCATTAAAATACACGTTTTTGGGCTGAGGGCATCGTTAACAGCTTGGTATTGCTCACGGCTCGGAGTGGAGCCGTTCACCGCCATACGGTGTGTCAGCGGGGATCACGCTAATGATCTGGAACGGCAGGGCAGGCTGGGCACTCGGAGGGATGTCACGTATTTTGGGCAAGGCTGTGGGGAAGTCTTGCTTAAAATGGAAACATCGCTCTGCAGCAGGGCTCCTTGAATTTTGATAAAAGCATGTATGTCTCAAAAACCTCTTTTATTGACATTTACTTTATTTTTAATAACAATACTGTGATTTGTTTATGAAATGTATACTTTTTTTAGTGTAGCGATTACATAAATTTCAAATGCATGCACATGAGCACACAAACACTAACAAACACACCCACAAGAATGGCACACCTTTTTGTATTTTCTCTTTTTTTTTATCAACCAGTTTTTAATAATAACCTTGATTCTGAGCAGCAAATAGCAGTTTCTGACTAGCTCTGCGTAACTGAAAAACTCATCAAATTCATACCCGTCCGTTGGAAACTGGACAGGGACTCATGTGTGAGGCAAAGCTTCCCAGCTCCAGCCTTTCAGCCTGCCCAGAAACAATCAACTCCAGATTTTTCTGTCCTGTTCTTTCTGTAATATGAAACTGTGAATGGGGAAATAATGAAACAAATGCCAATTCCCCCTAAGCCGTGTCAGCCTGGTTTGAATCTGACGCCAAAAGTTGTACCAGAGGTAGCTTCTGAGGTGATGTACATCCAAATAGCTTTAATGAGTTCAGTTTACTATCTGCCCTTCAGTTATTATTTAATCTGGAGAAGCCAGTTTGTCTTTACTAATCACACGTTACAAATACCTTGCCATGCTTTGTTCATTAAAGCAAAATAAGAAGTTCAATACATATAGGTTAATGACTTCTGGATCTGTTCAAAAGCTTGTCCTACAAATGCTTTGAGGTCAAGGGGAGGTTTCTCCATGCAATCAAATTTCTTAAGCTTGGACTCTGTGAAGTAATAAGCAGGAATAGTAATTAACAGATTATCTAAACTAGGAAAATGGGGACAGGTTCTGAATCTGTCCTCCTCTATCAGACCAGGATTGATTTGGCAGGAGCTGAAGGCATCAGAAGCTGGTTCCACTTTGTCATCTTCTGCTGATGCTTTGCCACATCAGACCTGCTGAGCACCAGTCTTGTAAACAAACATGTTTACATTGCCACCTTGCAAAACAAAATGCTACTGGCTTCAATTTAGATACCATTAAATCTTCAGCTGGAGACATTTTTGATTCCGCATGCATAACATGCATAACATACTGTAACTCAGTGACAGTGTCTGCTCTCTGTATCGTTCCTGAGCAAAATAGCTCTCTTAGCCATGTGGGTGTTGATGACAGATGTTTCAGATCAATCGCTGGAAAGAGATAACAGGAATGTCTTGGATCATTACAGGACATGAATCTTTAAAAGTAATTATAGGTGGTAACAACTGATATGACAATTGAGTCCCTCCAGCCTGTGTTTCACCATAGAAAACAACTATGTGTGATATTTCCCTGTAGGAATGTGCTGCTGACTGCCAGATCCTGCTGATTTTTTTTGATGTGAAGTCACATTGTGCATGCTAAAAAGGAGAAATGTTCTTAGTACAAGTTTCTTGTCAGCGTAGCAGATCTAATTGGAATCTAAGGAAGCTGGCAAAGCAATTGGATGCTAATTTTCTCCTTGCATAATTAAAAGAGAAATATTCTTCTCTTTGTGTTCTGTGCTATTGAACTGTCATATTTAGCACATCATACACCCATGATGTATTTTATGTAATCTTTCTTAACAAGGATATAATCGATAGTTATTCTTTGAAGAGCTAAATTCTTGTTGGCTTCAGCTGGAGCTGAGCATAGACAGATTAAACAACAAGGAAAGACTTTAGGGTTTGGCCATTTCATTTGAAAATAGAGAAACATAATATTAAATCAAAATAGCTCTTCAGACTTTAAACTCAAATTTTTCAATTTCAGTTTTGTCACTTCAATTTTATTAAAATACTGTAGCATCTACTTTGTTTGTGTACCTCACTAGCAACCATTTATAAATTCTGGTTTGAAAATGGAGACATCTTGGTGTGCTTCAGTGTAGGTAGAAGCTATGGCTGGAGTCATCTGTTCTGCATCCTCCTCCCATAAGCAGCAATTCAAGCAGAAGTACCTCTGCTAGAAAAGGTCCATTGCTCCAGCAGCTCTGTAATGGGATGAAGAAACAAAGAACTGATGCTAGCTTTCAAAATCAAAGGGGCTAGCATGGCCCAGAGATCTGTAGGAAGTTTTGAAAGTAAAGAGAAATATGATACTGCAGTGGGGTATACGTCTTAGCTGTGAGACCTACCCGCCAAGGGGTAGTGCCTACAGCAGCCTCTGAGTCAGAAGTTATTTCAGCTTAGTTTGCCCAATTGTTGGAAGTCTTCTTGGATTTCTGTCTTCCTGAGCTTGGAGACACCCATGGAAGTTTAGTCTGTCCTCTGTTCAAGGCATTTAGAAGAGTGTCAGATGGAACTGGTGGGATAGATCAGTTTCTGGTTAAACCAGTCATAAGTGCTTTCTGAGAAGGATTTTTTTCACTCTTGTGCATTTGTCTCTTTATAACTTCAACCTGACCGTATTTCCTTAGGTCCCTGGTGGGAATGTCATATGAGACTGAGAAAAAGACACTTCATTAAGGTCCATGTGCATTAAATGTATTCCCTGTTACTTTTTCACTAGCAAGAATATTTCTGACAGATTAGACTGGATAGAGATGGTCCAGTTTTGATAGAACCATTAGGGCAACAGATAATAATATTTCATTATCCGTCAAGTAGCTGCAAACAGATTGTGTAATATTTTTTTCCAAAATCTTTCCAGATTCTATCAAAGATAGCATGACAAGTTTTTAACTCTTTTCCCTGAAAAAAATTATTCAGTTGTCCTTAATCAGTCTTGTGAAGTCTCCTCTGCCTCTTGAGCTAGTTGCTGAAGATTCATTCAGTGAGTCCCCCAGATAGTTTAAGGTTGTGTTTTGACGATCTTCGAGACATATATGGCTGTGAGTTAACTAAAACGATCTTGGATTTTTACTGCCTTCTGGCCTCTCTTCTTGTCTGCATCCTGTAAAAATTTGATGGGCAAACTACCTTCTAACTTAGCCTCAGTTTAATGGTAGTTAATTAATATGCTCCTTCTCTTTTCCTCTAGTTGAAGAGTACTTAAGAACTTTTTGCTCTTTCAAGCAGTCTGCTCGTTATTGCAGTGCACTTCTCTTGTAGTATGCCCACACAGCATCTGGAGCAGCCTTGCTTCCACCTTAGAGAAAAGGAGACTGAGGGGTGACCTTATTGCTCTTTACAACTCCCTCAAAGGAGGATGTAGAGAGGTGGGGGTCGATTTCTCTCTTCTCCCAATTTACAGGTGATAGGACAAGAGGAAATGGCCTCAAGTTGCACCAGGGGAGGTTCAGTTTGGAGATGAGGAACAATATTTATACAGAAAGGGTTATGAAGCCTTGGAATGGGCTGCCCAGGGCAGTAGTTGAGGCACCATCCCTGAAGGGATTTAAAAGATGAGTTGACATAGTGCTTAGAAATATAGTTTAGTGATGGTTTTTTTATCAGAGTCAGGTTGATGGTTGGACCAGATGAACTTAAAGGTTCCTTCCAACCTAGACAATTCTGTGATTCTATGATGTCTGCTTCATCAACTCTTCTTTCCCCACCCCCTCTATTTTTATTTTTGTCCCAGCTTCCCTGGAAAACTGCTTATTGTTTCTCTCATTACTCTTTGCTTTATTTCCCTCTTTCTGTTATTATGGTGCCTTCAGACAGTCTTACTTAACATTAGAAAAGGCAATGGATTTTTCTCTTCATGATGGGTAACTGGATACAGCTGTACTGCCTGGTGAACACTATCGCTGGGGACCTAGTGATGTCTTTCCTTTCTACCCACAGAAAGCTTAATGTTAAACATAGAGTATATCAGACAGATTCCATTGAAGGAGCTTCTTAGCTGAGTTAGTAAAGCTGCCAGTCTTCCCACACGAGACAGCCAGAAGAGAAGAGAAAGCACAGTCCAGGGAACCCTATGTCTCGGAGAGATGCAGAGACTGGGAGAAACTGATCTGCCTGAAAAAGAAACATACCTGAGAGAAAATGCAGGTAATACAACCATACTTGAGTTGCAGGGAAAGGCATACTGGGAACTGGGGGAAATCACATACAGCAATGAAATACCCAAAGCCAGAGACACAACTGAATGTGCATATTAAAGAAAGCTGAAGCAGTTTCAGTTTCTAGATGACAGGGGTAGCTGGAACTAGTGACTTGTTTACAGTGGAGCATACGCCAGCATGGACTGTTTGAAGAAGGGTTTCCTTCCTTATGGGTTTCTTCTTCATGCTTTAAGAGCCAGTTTAGTGCTAGTCAAAAACCAGGCTTGTTTCCTGGAAGTTCCCCGTGCATACCTTTACATGTGTACTTCTTCCATTTTCAGTGTTTCCTTACTTCCTTCTGGACTTGAATTTATGTCCCACAGGGAATCTAGTTTAAATCATCTACCTAGTTTAGATTTATTGTGCTTCAGTTATCAATGTCAAGGTTTTAATTTAAACGAGAAAAAGAGAAAAAGGAAGCATTTGGAGGAGAAGCTCTGCAGCAGGCTGTACGCAGAGGTAAAATTGGTAAAAGGCGGCTAGAAGACTTTAGAAAAAATCTCTGGGCCTTAGTTAATCAATTCTGCTCATTCCCAGTGAATTCAGACCATCAAGAGTCTGATAAGGGACAGGTTCTTTAAGTGACGCCTTAATGAAGTGCTTCAACAAGTGACTAATAGGGAAATTGCAGTGTGGTGTCTTAGCTTGCACAGGCCTTGTCTTAGGCCTGACATTGGGTGACGTGGTATCTGTAGGAAAATACAGTGCTTTCAGGTCAGGGGAGAAGAATTTGTGAACATTTCTGGAACGGTCTCCCCATATTGACCTTATCTTGAATCAATGCCATTGCTTACCATTAACATACAGGAGCAATAGAGGTAAGCGTGGTGCTCTCAGCATGCTGGGAAGGACAAAGACCCTTCCCTTAATTAACTGATGTGAAATAAATTTTGGGGTGCTGAGCAAACTCACTGTGGGGTTGGATTTAGTACTAAATTCCCTTTTCACAAAGAGCACACTCTGTGTCAAGGTATCAGTAAGTGCCAGGCTACTGTAGAGCTGAATAAAATACTTGCAGCAAATAATTTTTAACCCCATTTCTTTCTGATTTAGTGGAAAATCTCATAGCATGACAAATGTCTGGAACAGTTATTGTTAATTTAGTCATTCCATTCAGCCACTAACATTGTCCCACAACTTTTGGTTTCAATCTAACATCAGCTGTGGTAAAATGGTCCTATGTTTTTTCCCTGACTAGACCAAGGGGATATTCAGAAAAAGTCCCTATTAATAGTTGTACTTGTCAGTCTAATGTTTATTTTCAGGGAGATCTTTTTGTAACTTTAGCTTAAATGCAGTAAGAGGTGTTTTTGCTGTAAACCCTTTACCAAACAACAAAAGTCCAGCCAGTCAGCTAACCAAAAGAAAAAGCACACAACATTCTAATAATAATAAATTAGTTTAATGAAATTATTTATAACAGGTAAATATAGATTATAGAACAGAGGATTCCCTCATTGTTAAATATGCATATTGTAATGAACTGTGAATCAAAGACATATTTAAGAAGTCATGTTGCATATTGCACAAGAAGGATTGTCTGTATTTCTGCGTATTATAGAGAGGGCAAAAAACAGTGTCCTACACTGAAAGTATTCCTTTCCTTATCTCCTGTGGTGTAAAGAAGCTGTTTTGATGAGATTTCCCAGGTGCTATTTACAGCAGAGGTATCACTAAGAGGGAGAGAGCAAAAACAAGAATAACAATAGAAACAGAGATGGGGCAGAAGACAGAAAGGGAGAGGAGAGAGAAAGACGACATAGGGATGGAAAACACCATGTGCAGAACAAGGGACTAAATCAGGATTCATTTGCTGGAACCCAAGCAGAAGGCAAACCTCAGTTTCATCACTTTGTGCATTGATAGCTTCTGAAATGTATGGGAATATATTTCCTATGCATATGGGTATGTCCACTCAGAGTTCTCTGGATGACTTCTGGCCATTTCACAGAATCACAGAATATCAGGGATTGGAAGGGACCTTGAAAGATCATCTAGTCCAATCCCCCTGCCAGAGCAGGAACACCTAGAGCAGGTCACACGGGAACACATCCAGGTGGTTTTTGAATGTCTCCAGGGAAGGAGACTCCACCACCTCTCTGGGCCGCCCGTTACAATGTTCTGTTACCCTCACTGTGAAGAAGTTTTTCCTTATATTTAAGTGGAACCTCTTATGTTCCAGCTTGCACCCATTGCCCCTTGTCCTATCATTGGCCATCACTGAGATGAGCCTGGCTCCATCCTCCTGACACTCCCCCTGTACATATTTATAAACATTAATGAGGTCACCCCTCAGTCTCCTCTTCTCCAAGCTAAAGAGACCCAGCTCCCTCAGTGTTTCCTCATATGGGAGATGCTCCACTCCCTTCAGCATTTTTGTGGCTCTGCCCTGGACTCTCTCAAGCAGTTCCCTAGCTTTGAAATCTAATGATGTAATGCTGGGTTTCTGCCTGGAAGTGGTGCATTTCTAGGTTGATATTTTTTTAAATTTTTTTTAGTTCAGGTGTCATTTGTTTTATTTATTCCCCGACTCTATTATGTCTGTACCGTGATAGGTGTCTGGTGTACTCTGCGAGAATACAGTGAGAACACAAGTGTGCTCACAGTGCTGTGGCTGTTATTAACAAGGAGTGAGAAACAAGGTTACTTTTTTTTTTTAGTTCCCAGCAGCTATAATAGTTTAGCATTATGTATTTGAGTTCAATACAGCCTTGCTTAAAGGATGGTAGTCTTACAATTTCAACACAACATGGAGACAGAGAGAGTGTGGAAACAGCAGCAAAAGTTGGCTTGGGATCCCAGCCTCCCAAAATGTCAAAATGTTGGTATTCCTCTTCAGGCCCATTGCCCTTTACCAGGTGGACTGTCCTTAGAAGATAAGGAAAGTGGACATGTCCTTGTACACAACTGTATCGGTGGTTATTCAGTAGCCAGGTTGTAATGGCCAAATTGGCAATTCACCACTGGCCAAAGAAATTAAATAGGAAGAAGGACAGTTTAAACTCAATCTGATTTCACCTCTGAAATAAAGACAATTTATCCCAAAACTCAGAAAGATATTTTACCAAAACTGAACCAAATCTCTTCAGTAACAAGAGATACATGTCACCTCAGGGTATGTTGTAAAATAATGAGTTAGCTTGAAAGGAACAGTTTCCAAGAGAAGACAAAGTTGGTGATGGGTGGCAAATCAAGCCTCTCTTGGTAGCAGTCCCCTGAGGCACTCTGAGATCTAATTGTCCTAAGGGCTGAACTCTAAAGAAAACTTTCTAAGCTCTATGAGAAGTTTTGGTCTCCTTAGATGTCACCTTACAAACCACTTCTTTGGAGTGTTACGCCAAATCTTGTAGGGGACACACAGGCCGTAGATCTGCAATCTCAAGCCTTTTTACAGTTGTCCTTTTGAAAGTGGTTTCCCTCCACTTCATCAAGTTAGGCCTTTCCTTTCACTAAGTTAGGGATTTCCTATCTTTGCTGACTTCCCATGAGACATAAGGTACAGAATCCATTAAATTAATCAGTTCCATGCAATGTGGCTTTAGGCTCAGTGGGTATTTTATTTTACCATTCAGCCAACATCAACTGAAGATCATTAATGACCTAATACAAAATGCAGGAAGCAATAGGTGATGGAAGAGCAGTTCTCATCAACCTTCCCAGCCTCTGGCTCAATCTTTAGTGCTCACCCTTTAATTTGCTTCCTTACTATCAGAGTGAATCTTCTTGTTGCTGTGTTCCTGAGTGAGCTTTTGTAGAATCACATTGCTCAAAATTATGCCCTCCTGTCTCCCTTCTCCCTCCTGCCCACCTCCCCACCCCCCCAAAAAATATTCTTATTATGGTGTCTTTGGAAGGGAGAGAATGGGGTGGGGGAAGAAAGTGATTTTGGAAAAGTAAATTAAGCCTAATGCAATAACTTATTAATATAATTCACTTTATAAACATATGAATGTTTCTTGCCCACCCAACACCCTGAATCTCTTCTTCATTGAGATCAGGGCCTGATGCCTATTATTTGTAGTCACACTTCCAATGTCCTTGTGCCTTGCCTTACACAACGAAGCCCTGTTTGGCTAAAGACATGACAAATACAGACTGTGCCTAAATTTCAGAGAAAAACATTCTGTCTTGACATCTGCTTAGAAGTAAGGAACAGAGACAGAGGCAAAAAATACGTTAATGGTAAAATAATAGGCTTTTCACATCCCATGGCTGTTGTCTTCCACCCGCTCTGGGTGCAAGCCGTGTTCTAGGTCAATGTCTGGGTACGCACGTCCTCCAGTGCTGGTCTTGAGTTAGTCAGCATTGGGTGTAGTAACTTGGGTGCCTGAGTGTGTTATTTTGGGATTAGCATTGGATAAGAGTAGAATTGTACATTGGGATTGCGAAACATCAGATCAAACACAGGATTAGAAATAACTGGTCACTGTAAGAAGCAGTGAATTATTCTGTAAAATTAATCTGAAAACCCCAGGAGATTGATGGTGAAAGGCAGTCTCAGCTTACGTTTTTAGAATTATTTGAATATATTTTGCCTCTTTTGTTCCCTTTATTTGAATGTCTCTTTTCTGAAAATAGAGTTAGAAATAAGAAGTCATTATGAGACAATGAACAGTATAATCGCTTTTGTTTCAATTTTTTTCCTAAATGAAGTTTCAGCTACATAGTCACATATAAGGAAAATTCTGATGTTGATGGTCCGTTCTTTCCAACAAAGAATAACTGATTTTAAATAAAGGCAATTTTGACTACTTTTAAAGCAGGAGTTTGAATTCTAATGCCATGCCCAGCACCTGTTTGGATGGAGTGTGTGACAATGTACTGAACAGAAATGCAAGTGACTCCTGGGATTCATGCCTATTAGTGGGCTTCATTCCTTTTGTTTTTGCTGAGCATTCAAATTCCTAATTCTATTAAGATCTAGCGTAATCTTCAAATGTGAAGATCAGTGCCAATAGGGATGTCATTTTGCTTCACTTTAAGAAGTTCTATTGGATTTTTAAAAATGCTATGTTTCTAGTATTTATAATTAGTTGTGCTCCTGTTCATGCACTTCTTTATGGAATGGTTTTAGAATAGCCTTGGGCTGTATTTGGTTACAGACAGAACTCTGTAGCTCATAGTGGCATCATGTGTTTTTGACAGCTCCCTGGATATGCCCTGTTTTGTTCTACTTAATTGAGAGGTGGGTAATTTACAGTCTCTGGGTCATCTGTGGCTTGCAGTTTTGCTTCACAGAGACTGTGGCAGATGATTGTTATATTCTGGCTAACACCAAGATGCATATTAATGGAAGGTGTACCAAAGACATTTGAGAGGCCCGTCTGGAAGAGGGAAAATGTCCTCACCCTAATCCCAAGTAGCATTCAAAGGGGTAATAATGGCAGGAAAATAACAATTTTGTTCTGTGCATCACTGTGTTTAGATGTGGGCCAGGAATTTCCAAGTATAATCTCCATAGTAATTTAGACCAGCTTTCTTTCTGCTATGGGACTAGAAATCTGCCATTTAAGGGACTTTTGAGACATCTCTGAAGCTATTAGTTGGTACCATAATGATAAATGATAATGACTCTGATGGCTGTCAGGCTGTGTTGCCATAGCTGTGTTTCTGGGAACGTTCCTCCTGTGGACTAGATCTGCAGTCGCTGCTATCTGATAAGGGAGCAATGTGTTTAACATAAATGCCAATCTTTCTTCAAACTGTCATGGCACATGAACTTCCTGCAGGTATAAAATTCCAGTTAGCTCTAGAAGTAAATACCAGGAGAGCAGGGCCAGAAATACTGGTGTTTATTCCCATGAAGAGCACATGGAGGAACAGCCAAATCCCAGTAGCACCACAAGGAACAGCCAAATGCTGCTACACTTTAACCCTGTTTCACATACCCCTAAACCGGGCTGTGGCCATAGTGATACCAGCTGTTCACTAAACCACTTGCCCTCTTACTTTTTGTCTGTTTTCTTTCCCCTGTCCTCACACTCCTCTCTCCTTCCTTACCCTTACACAGGGTAATCTGCCTCCTCTGTGCAGCCTCCTTTTTTGGGCTTCAGGTCAGATCAGTATGAAAGAAGAGCTCTCAGGATCTTACCTCCATCTTCCCCATCAGTGACCCCATGAGAAGGTATTTTTGGAGCAATTACTGTGATAAGGACTAGAGGCCTTCAGTTCAGTCCTTTGCTGCTCAGAGAAGGAATGACTATTGTTTTTTTCCTCCAATTTCTGCTTGTAGTAGCAGTTACAACTTCAACAGATGGTTTGGCTCACAGCAAATCTCTGAAGAAATTAAAACATCACAGGTTGTTGAAATAAGTAACTGTCACTAGCAGGTGAGCATTAGGATAGACTTAATCAAGTTTCTTTTCCTAGCCCCCATGACAAGACTTGTCTATTGCAACAGCTCTAGAAGTTTCTTAATCTGCTAGCTTTGCCCATTTTCCTGGTCTGAAACCCTGAAATATGGAAAGACTGCTGCCTCCCTTTCCCACACTGGTATTGTTTTTTCCACAGTGGTGCTATGTTCTCCGTTTGTGGGTTGCAAAGTGGAATGCTGTAGCTATCTGTGCTCAGGGCTTGAAAACAGACGGCTTGGTGCATTGGAAATCAGTCTCAAACTCTGTTTCGTTAACAGCGCTCTTGGACTGCAAGTTATAAATAGTTCCAACAATTCTAAACATCAAGAATGGTATGAATTATGAGCTTTTCATCAGAATAATGTGTAGGATCAATAGAAACAGAAGGTGTCTAGATAAGCACGTTTCATAATTACTGTTTAGATCTGCATAAATCAATTTACTGGCACACTTCAGGAAAAATCGTTAATTTTTTTAAAGCTGTATTAAAATAATGGTATCTTGATGGAAGGTTACATCCCATCTCCCTTTTAATAATACCTCTTAAGAAAATTTAATTTCAACTTCAAAAGGAGCTACATTAAATATCAGTCCTGTATAAATGGATCTGACACATTTATGTTTCACTATTTAATTTTATCCCCTCCCCCAAAGGAAATGAATCAATGATTTTGTTACTCTTCAGTTCATCTTGCTCTTTCTCGTGCAAAGTTATCTCCTTGAAATAATCAGGCCTCTTTGACAATCTGTTAATAAACAGACACTTAAATATTCTTTTTTTGCAGCCTAATAGGCAGGCAATGATGTTGAAAGACGTTGCATAGTGCACATCATACTTGTTCCTTTTCTCAGATTAATCTAATAAACCCTCAAGCTCTCTAGTATTTTAAAGAAGGTTTATTTCAACTATCGAATCAATCCGTTAAAAGCAAGATATGAAAATTCAGTAATCTAGATGCAAAGGTTCTTGTGTTGATAGATTTAATCGTTCTGTCATGGGATAAGTCCCATTTGGCTGGGTTCAAAAAGAGGAGACATCACTGTATTATTCCACGTGGAAGTGGCCATGAATGAAACTAGTTTCTCCAATGAATTTTAATTTCTAGACAGTTATTTTCATTAGTGTTGTGCTGTGTTAGGAGGTTGTAGTGTAAGTAAGTTAAGAAAGTGGAAAATGATGATGCAGGCCCATTTGTCAGTTCTTTGTAGGCTTCAAATGTTTAAAACACTTTGGGAAAGAGTAATTCAAGGTGTCAAAGTAGCTGAAAAATAGGATCAACTAAAATGTGGGTTTTCCCCAAGGTACATCACAGAAGCCTAACTCAATAACTGTATTTGATGAAGGAATTTCCCTTTTAGGAAAGACAGGTGTTGTAAAAAAAAAAAAAAAAAAGGCAATTTATAGAATCCAAATGAGGGAAAAAGTAGAGAAGAAAAAGGGAAGATTTAAAAAAGGAGTATTATGATGGAGGAATAAGACATTAGAAAATAACAAGCAGTGTTGAAAGGGGGTACGTGGAGCTTGAAAAAGGTAACTAATACGGTTCATAAAGGACACTTTTGGAATTGATTGTACCTAATATTTTCAATAATAACCTTGTATTAACATGCTCCCGCTTCTCAGGCCAATACACTGATGAAATGAAGATGGAAAGTATTGTTAACACAGATGGTCAGGTAATGCTACAGAAAAGTATTTGAAGATTACAGTCTTAATGTTGGGATGGAATCAAGAATACAAAATGTGTTAAAAATACATACAAAATATGTAGAGTTTGTCAGGTGGAAACAATACAAGGAGGTTATGAATAAACTCAAGAGTCAAGTATGGCTGTTAGCCAAAGTGGTGCTGCACACTAAAAAGTCAAACACAATGCTAGGAAGTATAGAGCTAGGTATCAGAGCTGTTATGTAGAGAGTGATACCTAGTCCAGGATGTTAGAGCAGTTCACAGTTTCCCTTGATATGAATGTGCAATTTTAAAAAAAAGGCTGGGTTTTTTTCCTCCTTTTTTCATTCCGGACTCAACAAGTGAAACAAGTTGTGTGACTGAGGCTCCTTTGCAGCTGAATTCACAACTGCTGACCCCGTGAAGGTGAAGGATTGTGTGAGGTTTTTGGTGTTAAACCAAATTTTCTCTCCTTGTACAATATACTTCACTGCTACAAGTGAGAAATCCTCAAAGGAGAAGGAAAAGGAAGTTTTCAGCTGCTGTATCTTGTGATCTGGCTATAGTACCCTATTGGTCTTTGGTTTTGACCTGGAAATGACTTCATTTGGCCCTGTTAAGTATGCTAAGTGTTTCTTGGGATCAAGTAAGAATCAAGACCATAAGATAAGTGTCAGGCAAAATCTGTTCATTCAGATAATAAGAACAGGGGTGAAAAAGACCCAAAATATTAGACAATGCTTAATTTTTCATGTTCTTTCTCTCTTTTTGTTTTTGGCTGTCTGTCTTTCTCCTGCTTTGCACATTAACTGCTAAGAATAGGGAAATAAAAAACTTATTAAATCTCCCTGTCTGGCTATAGCTTGTACCAAATATTTACAAGTATGTATAAGCTAAGATCAAGAATAATAGTTCAGACTCTGACTATTCTTCTTTGACTCATGCCTTTTGGAAACATGTTGTCCTTAGTGTCTCTGATGCTACCAATGGCACTAAGAAACAATCAAGTTAAAATTGAGATTGGCAGGAAAAGCAATGTGATACTGCCTGGGGGGTTATTTGTTCAGTATTATAATTCCAGTGAAGGTCGGCAAGCAATTGGATTAGGCCTATTTCCAGTGAACCAAAACTGAAGTACTGTTTATGAGTTGCAAGGTCCCAGATAAGCTATGAGCTGTGTGGGTTTGGTTTGGTGGGTTTTTTTGTTGTTTGTTTTTGTGGTTGGGGGGTTTTTGGGGTTTTTTTTTTTTTTTTTTTTTTTTTTTGAAAGGCTTCATGATGAAATTGCAAGATTGAGATAGGAATAATTAAAAACTTGTAGTTAAGTCACTTATAATTGTGCATAATGAAGTTGTTACAAATCTTAAAAGATTATCTTTAAATTATCATTCAGAAACTTCCTTATCAAGCAGTAACAGCCTCTTCTCCCTTGCCACTTAGAAAGAGCTCTTGAAAAAAATGCATCACCCTCAAGAATTACACACTCTTTTCAAATTAGGAAACAACCTGTGTATATACGTGTGTCCTCTGTGAGTGTATCTTGGCACCCTTAAAATGCACACATTTTTACATGACCCCTTTGAGGCAGACAGAAGGAACACGTTCCAGGCATGGTTTGTGAGGGCTTGGTTGTGCACTTGCAAAATCATGGGACAACTGTGATATAAGACCTATCCCATTGTGACAGTCGGTGGCACCTTTCTGCCTTTCTTTGCCTCTCTGCACAGCCAGGCTGACATTTCTTGCCACAAACTACCTCATTGGGATCAAGGCCACTGTACCCTTCCCATGGACACCTGCCGCTGTTCCTTGCTTTACACTCTTCGAGCTCTTCATTTTCCATGCCTGACCAAAATACACCTGCTGCCTTTACTTTTCCAGCACATAGAGCCTGTAAAATACTGTAGGCTGGGGAATACGATCTTCCAAGACCTGGATTTAAAGTGTCTTTGGTAGGAATCTTTCCTTCCCAGAAATACAACCTCTTGACTGATGGCATCCCCTTGATGTATATTCACCTCCAGAATCACTTTTGTGACTTTTGTATACGGGTGCTGTAGCAAGGCAAATTCTTTTGAAGGCTCTCTTGCAGGAGGACTGCTTGAAGGATGACTCTGGATGGGAAAAGCATGTCCACAAGACTCGGGTAGGCGTCAACATGCGTCTGCTGTAGAGGAGTCCTTTTGGTGTTAGTGCCTCCCTGCTTTAACTCTTCCAAGCAGCGAGTAGACAGAACCAGATGATGCTTGGCATATTGTGCTTGGTGAGCATTTAGGGAAGGAGGATTTGTGGCTAAATCAAGAATATTATAATTAGACAATGTAAACATACCTGAAGGATCATGTCCAAAGGCACCAGATGCTTTGGTCTCCTTAAAACAGTGGTATCAAGTAGCTAAATACATCTGACAGTCCCAGTCACCTGAAATCATAGTTTGGAGAGCTAGCACTTGTCTCGCAAATCCAGGCTACTGCTCAAACCACAGGACTATTCTTCCTCTTATGAGTGTTCTTTTCTACAGAAATCATGTTTTGTGATCTGGGTTTTCTTTTCCTTTTTTTTTTTTTTTCTTTTTTTTTTTTCCTCTCCTAGTTTTCAGTGGGCAGAAATGGGCCCCTGGTTTACTCAGATTTAAGAGTGTAGAAAGGCCATTAATTTCCCCATGGTCTGCAGCTCTGTGGTACAAGTAGTGAACCTGATTTTCAAAGGCTTCATCAGTAGTATTGACTGCCTGCAAGCACTACTCAAAATCAGTGTTCTTTCTTGTCATCTATATCATAAAAAAGGCACTACAGAGAGAATTATAAATGTTCTCTGCAGGTAGGGAAATAACAAAACCGGGCACTGCCCTTCCTAAAAGGGACATTTTCTCCATATATTCAATCTCCCATCATGTTTGTCAATGGGCAGTACATGATAATGACACGTCCTGTGAAAACTAAAGTAAGAACAATTACAGAACAAAGAATTTAAATCACTTTGTGTCAGGCTTTGCTGGTGTGTGGTTTTTGGTTTTTTGTTTAGGGGGAGAAGTGTTTGTTTTATTTTCATTTGAGCTCTGTAGTATATGTGATTTTCCTTTGACTGCCATTCAGACCAAATCAACAAACATCATGATGCCTTCACGAGGGGAGGGAAATGGTGGAGATTCTAGTACGTGTATCTGGGGGGATGGTGATGTCATTTTCAGACAGAAGAAGTCTGTGTTCATGAAACATTACTTCTCTCTTGTCACCCAATATTCTCCTCATTCCATGTGGAAAATGACCTTCTCAAATAGTTCCTGCTGCTGACTTTCATAAAAATCACACCAAATAGAGGGGAGGGGACGTTACTTGCTGCACAGCCAGAGAGGAATATATTTGGTTGACACTTGTTGATGCCACTGTATTTTGAAAAGTTTCTGTCTGAGCAAGTCTGAGCCTCCTGAAGGCTTGTAAGACAGAAGAAAAAAGATGAATTTTGACTCTTGGACATTCTGATACCAAAAATTGGAGAGTAGGAGGAAAGAGGAGGAAGGAGAGAGAGGGGAAAATGAATAAAGTTGAATAAGAAAGCTAGTAAGGTGGTGAGTGAAGCACTAAGCATTAATGCGCTGAACCCTAGAATCTTCAACCAGGAGAAAAATTCTGCAAGCCAGTCAATAAGTTCCCTGTTTGTCAGGCAAGCCTATCCATTTTTCATCAGCTACTGCAGGCATCTATTTGTCAGGAATGATTTAGCCTTACTGAAAGACATGCTGAGACAGGGATCTCGGATTGTAACTATTGGCACACCAGGATGTGCCAGAATCCAAAATTCTACAGCTGATGCTGATACATATCTGCTGCAGTGACTGGAAAAGCAAAGAGATGCCTGTATCTCTGTGATCCAGTGCACAAAACTGACAGCAAGGAAAGGCTGTTTAGCTGCAGTGTGGGATGGTTAGCCCCAAAGGGGTAGGGAGGCAGGCTAGGTAAGTGTGTGATGAAGTCTTGCTTGGAGTTGCAGCCCATCTAGTATCAGCTCCCTGGGGACAGAGCGTACCTGGAGGAGCAACCTGTCTGTCATTTTATGGTTGGTTGACTCAGGATCCAGGAGAAATACATGGTTCCTTGCCTGTCTTTGCTGATATGGATTAGGTTAAACCTTGGGTTTTTTCTGGTTCAGCCTCAGCTTGCTGGTTTCTCAAGCAGAAGTAACATCTGTACACCTGTGTATAAGCCAATGTATACATATATGTGTGTATACGTATCCATATACTTTTTTGTGTATGTGCATATACATCTGTATTCCCGCCTTTATTTAGGCTTCTAGGGTAGAGTCTTGGTTGCCTACTATGAATCTACCAACTGTATTTTTAATATAGTATTTTCTACAAGGTCTTTTGAAAGTCGGTGTGGCTTTTCATACTCTTCTGAAATATAAATGGCTGTTTCAAGATGTTTTCAGTAAAATTTGATCTTGACTATGCTGTGTCAAGTAGAGGCTAGTAGCAGTAGTGTCTGTACATGGTATTCTCAGTGAGTTGTAAGAGAACTCAAGTCTCCTGCACTGTTCAATAGGTAACTTTGATTGCAATTGTGAGAGCACCTGGAGAATTTGCATGCCCTGATTACCCTGAATCTTAGCTTTCATAGAACCATAGAATGGTTTGGGTTGGAAGAGACCTTAAAGATCTCTGAGTTCCAATCCTCCTCCTCCTCCCGTGGGCATGGATACCTCCCGCTGGACCAGATTCTTCAAAGCCCCATCCAGCCTGGCTTTGAGCACTTCCAGGGAAGGGGCATCCACAACTTTCCTGGGAAACCCGTTCCAGTCTCTTGCCACCCTCAGAGTAAATAATTTCTTCCTGATATCTAATCTAAATCTGCCCTCTTTCAGTTTAGTTCATTACCCCTCATCCTATCACTACGCTCCCTGATAAAGAAGCCCTTTCCATCTCTCCTGTCGTCTTCTTCAGGTACTGTAAGGCTGTTACAAGGTCTCCCCAGAGATCTGAAGGCTGAACAATCCCAACTCTGTCCACCTGTCACTGTAGGAGAGATGCTCCAGCCCTCTGACCATCTTCATGGCCCTCCTCTGGACTCCCTCCAACAGGTCCATGTCCTTCTTTTGTTGGGGACTCCAGCACTGGACACAGTACTCCAAGTTGGGGTCTCGCCAGAGCAGAAGGGGTAGCATCACCTTCCTTGACCTGCTGGCCACACTTCTTTTGATTCAGCCCAGGATGCTGTTGGCTTTCTGGGCTGTGAGCATATATAGACAGCTTATGTTGAGTTTCTCATCCACCAACAACTCTGAGTTCTTTTCCTCAGGGCTGCTCTCAATCCATTCCCTGCCCAGGCTGTATTTATGCTGGAGATTGCCCTGACCCACACGCGGGACACTGTACTTGGGGACTGTGTTCATCCACAGTTTTATGAGGAAGAACCATGCAGTCACTCAGCCTTGGGATTGAGGCCAGAGGCTGCCTGAATAGTTTTATGGAAAAGGTATGTCTCTCCTGTGTGCCCAACCCCGGTCTGAGACAGAATTTGTGATGACTGATCCCCCTTTTACACAGCGGTTCTTCCCTTAAGCAGGGTTGTGGCTCTGTCGTGATCTCTGTAGTCAAAGAAGCACTAATCTGTTGAGGTCAGTCATGGATCTGCCTGGGACTGAACAGGTTACAGAGACCAGAACCCTGGTAGGGCAAGTAAAATTTCTTTTAAGGTTAACACCGCTTTTAGCAGGTCATTCAATTCTTTGAGAGGAAACTTTAGACCGTGCAACTTTCCAGGATAAAAGAAAGTGCATTCCTTTATCCTTACTGTCTGGGACCATGCAGGCTCCTAAGGATCAAGGCCAGAGATGAGTCTCTTGCCATTAGCTGTGGAGTGCACATCCCCATGGTTCTCACTGCCTGAGTATCATCCACCAGCTAATACAGCCATTTGCACATAATTGGGCTTTCAGATAATCATCAAGTCTGACAAGAGTAAATTTACCCTTTTCAGCTGACTTCTGCAGAAGAGAAATTCTTCGTGGAGGAGAAAATCTTCCTAGTGTTGGAAAGGGCTGCTTTCTGTGGACAGCTAAATCACAGTCAGCCCCTCAGGCTCGACTCTGGTGTGGGGGCTGCTATTATACAGATTACAGAACTCCTTTTAGCCTTAAGGGCAGCAGTGTGTCTGGGTCTGGGCAACATTTTGCCCTGAGCATGAGGCCACAATCAGAACATGTATATAGTACTTCCTAGCTGTGGCAACGAGTCCTTCTGAAATCAGAAGAACATTCCTGCAAAAAATCATTAAATTCCTTATATTTTTGGTACAACCTGTTGAGATACCAATGATTTTTGCTGACCAAACTTTTTTTTTTGTTAGCAGTTCAAGATGGATAGATAGCTTCTTGACTATTACAGTTCTACAGCTTTTTCAAGTTGACACGTACAATATATTTTATCTAAGCTCAATACTGTGCAAAATACTAACATTTAGAGTATGCATCCAGTCTAATTTCACTTGAAAATTATAACTTGCTATCTTTGCACCATCAGGACTGTCACCGAGGGACAAGAAAATATGTTCAAATGAAGCACAGGTCTTTTTTTTTTTTCATCAGCAATCTTCACGAATTCTGCCTGCATCCTAATTTTTCTTTTATTTATTTTTTTAGCCCTTCAGATATGGAGGAAGGGTTGCCATAAGCTTTGTTAATCATTGGAAAGTGAGGAGCTAACCTTATCAGTTTGTTTCCTGTGTTCAGAAGAGAGATAATATGCCTGAAGTAATGATGTGTTATAGAGTCCTTTTCCCTAGATTGAAATATGGTATGTTATCACTGAAGCAGATCAATAAAAACAGTGATTTTGAAGAAAAATATCTTTTAAACAAACTGGATTATTACTTTTCCAATAAATCAACTTTTTAGCTAAAAATTTTCTAATTTCAATCAAAGCCCTTACAATTCCTCTTCTTCCCTTCATCTCCAAACCAATTTTTATGTGTAGGAATATGTGTTCCAAAATTGTGGTAATTAAAACTATCTTTGGATATAATTTTAATGGCAAAAAATCCCAACAATTGCTCAAGTAGTTATAAGGTATTTCCTTTCTGCATCAATATTCCTGCTAGTGATGTAGGTAGTAAGAAGAAAGCGGTCAACTTAAAGTACAACAGGAATTTAAACAGTTATTGAGCCGAATTTGCAAGGTAAGCACCATATTTTTCAGCTACATATATTATTTCCATACAAATGTAATGCAGTTTTTTTGTAGTTTAAATATAAAAGTGAGAATTCTGTATCTAGAGGTTACAAGACAATACTCAAGTGTAAATGAGGGGATTGTTTTTTCCCATTTAAAAAGAATATGAAAAAATAGTGTTGATAAAGTCCAACAGAACTGTTTAGTCTGAGTTTCAAGACCAGACTAATATATATATATATTTTAAGCATGTGTTCAAAAGAGTTTGGAAATAAAGATGAATGTGTAGTGTCCTTGATTACACCTGTAATACACACAGGTAACTTTCTGAATTACTGCATCAGTTACTCTGCCTTTTTAATATTAGCTGGTGCATTCCAGCTGTGTTATGCTGTGCCCTGAAGAGACACAGAGACCTAAATTGTCTATGTTATCTTTTGCAACAAACTGTGGCTCATCAAAATTCTGATTTTATAATATGATTACCAGAGGCAGAAGGTGGAAAGTCACCTCTCCCGTGCCGGTGAGATATCACCAGTTAGAATGAGCCCAAAGCCTCCTTTATCTGCTCTGTGGTCTAGCAGGACAACTCAGGGAGCCTGATCCTCTGAAGTTGAGCATGTTACTCTGTTTTCTGCTGTTGTCATGATTTAACCCTCAACATGCAGCTTCTCACTCACACCCCTCTTTCCCCAACAAAGGAGAAAAGGGAGGGGAAGTAAACAAACTCAGGAGTTGAGGTAAAGACAGTTTAATAGAACAATATCAGAAAAGGAAAAAAAAAAAACCACTAATAATAACACTTATAATAATAACACTGGATGCTCTCACTGCTTGGTGAATTGGCACCATCATCCTGAGCAGTGATCAGAGGTTTCTGCCCTCCAGCTAACCCCTATTTATATACTGAGCATGATATCCACAGTGTGGTCATTCCATCCTTCTGCCTATTCCTCTATGGGAAGCTGAAAGAAAGGCCCTGAATAATGTAAACATGACTTAGCATCAACTAAAACAATAAGGGTTATTGACATTCCTTTCACAACAATCACTATACAGAGAAATTAACTCTTTCCCAGCTGAAACCAGGACCACTGTCCATCACCGTAATGGAAATGATCAGGTTAAAAATCATCAAGCTAATATGTTTTAATTTGTTCTTGAACTGGGTGGAGAAGAGGATTGCATCCAGTAGATTTTGCACCTGTAAGGCTGAGTTCCCTCAGAAGACTAGCAGAGAAAAAAAGTCTGCTATAGATACTTGGGTTTCAACGGTAGATGAAGAATAACTTACAAGTGAGGTGAATGGGCTGGCATCATCCCAGTTTCTTGAAGCTTAGTGTTTGTGGAAGAAAACTATGTAAAAATATCAAGGAGTGATTCATTATCTTAACCAGGAAATCATTAACAAAGGTGCAACAATCTAAACTAGCTCTGAATAGCATTTCTTGCAATTTTTGCATCTGTTTTTACTGAGGAGATAGAGGGTTAATGAGAAATTTTTGTTTTCATATTTCTATTTCCCTCTCTGATAGTATGATAGTGAGTGATAGTATGAAAAATTCCTTACAGGCTAAAACATGAAATATAGATATCATCCTTGCTTTCAACAAACTAAAAATATCCACGGCACGTTCTGATGATAGTGACAGAGTCAATTCTATAAAATATATGTCAAAAATTACCATGCACTGTCTTTAACTTACATGACGTGATAAGGTTAAATGACCTGGCTCTGGCTTACCACTGTGACCCAGATATAGAGCTCAATGTTCTGTGAACGCAGTGCAGTGGTGACTAAGATAATTCTAGTACTGGTATAAGAGAAAGAAGGCAACATAAGAATAGTTGCATTAGGTCTAGTAAAGTCCCAGCCAGTCTCTTTCTTGGTTACTAGCAGCAAATGATGCTTTTGAAAATATTTGTGATATAGCCCTCTAGTTTCTGGCAACGCTGAATTAAAGGTTCTATCCCTATTGGAGAATTTAGCAGGTACTAGTGATGCTATGTCTTACTTAACTTTTACTTTAATCTGTTAATACGTTGACCATCTATAAAATACTGTGCCAATAACGTCCACAATTTAGTTACGTGTTACTGGGAAATGTTCTTCTGTTCCAAGTTTTATAAGCTCTGATGCTCAGTAATAACACTGTGTGTCCTCTGCTCTTCTCTTTTTCACTGTCTTTACGTAGTGTGTGATTTTTGAGAATTGACTGTATACCCCTGATCCCTGTCATCTGTCTTGGAGGCTGAAAATTTTCATGGTTTTTCCCGTCTCCTTGCATGGCTGTCATTCTAACTTTCCTGATTAAGTTGTCATTCTGTTTTGCACTCTTTTAAGCGGGGCCCTTTTGGTGCAGAATGAGGAGTGCTCCCCTCAGGAGCCAGGATGACGGTACACCGTAGATGTATGAGGTTGCTTAATAGGGTTTTCTGTTTAGTTCTCCACACTTTCCTTAATTATTCCATTGTTTTCATCAGCGGTCTGGTGTTTTCAGGAAAATATCTGCACGTACCCCATAATCTTTTTGCTGAATTATGAGCAATTTTATTTCAGCAAATCTATTTTGTTGCTCCCTTCATGACCCCTTTCCACACGCTTTGATTCACACCTACGGGAAGTTACCTTTTCTTGGTTTTGTCGCCTTAATTATTCCTCTTTCTGTACTCTGACCCAAGTCTGTGAAATACTCGGAAGCTAAAATAAAGTCACAAGAACTCTTATCGTTAAACAAGAAAACATAGGGGTTTTTTAGACTGACAGAATTGAGGAGGTGGATACAATTAGCTGAGGGCAGGTTTAAGGCACTCAGATCTGCCAAGATAATTTGTCAGAAGCTTCCTGCTGAGCCCATCACTACAGATACAGAGCTGGAATTAGCGCCCCCAGGTGCATTATTTTCTGTTGGCTTTCACTGGCTGTTTTATCATCATTTCACTCAGTATCATGAAATACTGTATAGTTCCCCCTGTTCTGCTCCAATTTTAGGTACCTTAGTTTTGTCTGTCCCAAATTTTCACTGTCAGAAAACTTTGCCCCAACATTACTCTTTCTCTTTTCCAGATCACTTATGAAATTGTTAAATAGTGGAACTCCCAGCACAGATTATGATGGGAATTCCATGGTAACTTCTGCACTCTTCTTCAAAAATTAACTTCATATTTATCCACTTGAATCTTCTCTTGGTTAATACAAGAGAATCCCCTCTCTCATACCATAAGAATGTAATAATTAGTAGCGGACTGAAAAGCTTGATTTAAGCCACCAAGTATATGACATTCAGGTGCTTCCTGCAGCCATAATAAAGTATATAGGTGGACTTGATGGATCGTGAACTTGATGATCCTTATGAATCCCTCCTAACTTGAGATATTGGATGATTCTAGGTGTAACTAAGTTGAAGGATTGATGTCCAACCTAAAATATGTCTTTGATATGAAAAGTCTGTCACCTAAATAGGTGTGCAAGGTACAGGAAATAGAAGAGGCATCACCATTTCTCTTATGTGGAAATGGAAATAAAGGACGTGCTTTAACTGAACTCATCTAAAACAGGATTGATAGCTGAAGTCTAATCTCTCTGTTTACATGTCTCTCTCCTTACAGCATGTCCTAAAAGTACATCCTCAACTAGCTCAGGTGTATATGTCTCCATTATCAATATCAGGAGGTAGTATATTACCTAGTGTGGGGTAGGTCAGCCTGCACTTGAGACTCATGCTAGGGCAATAGATGGATTTCAGGGTGGGTTTTTTTACAGATTCTTCCTACAAATTTTCCAGGGGAGATTCGGATTTCCAGACTAGGTAGATTTCTGGAGAAATTAAAAGAACTTGTTTTTAATATCCCCTCTCATGAATTTCCTGGAAATAACGGATCATGGGCTGAAAGTTCTTCTAGAGAAGACCTATGGGAAATGCCAGAGAGAAGGAAGTATTACTCTATGGGTGATGTTATCTTGAGAAACCACACTTTATCTTATTGCAGCATGAATCTGTATGCATAGAATCTGAATAAGCATCAATAGTGAAATACAAGAGGTTGAGAACAAAAAGGGGTGATTAACTCCCATCAAAGCTCCAGGGCGTAAGTACTGACAGTTGTCAGCATTCCCAATTTTATTTATTTATTTTATTAAAAGATAGAAAAACAGAAGGAACTCTAGCCTGACAATGCTATCTGCATACGATTTTAGGCAGTGACGTTTATTTATCTGCTTCTCAAGAGACTTTTTTAGACTCTTTTTTTTTCCTCCAATATTATTTCAAAGATAACTTCCAAAGAGAGGAAGTGTAATTAATGTACATAGGTTTGCTAGGCCAAGTATAATTTCATTATGTACTTCCAAATGCAAATTTAAAATACTTAGATGGAGATGGATGACCAGATTAGACATGTGTGACAAACAGACAGATAATTAGTGATAATGACTGCAATGTAGCATTGAACGATTTGGCCAGCCACTGTGTGACAATTCTGCAGATGAAGTCCCGAACTTGATTTTAAAAAGTGGTTTTCTTCCCTCTCTCCTGCTTCCACCATTGCCCTCCAGCTTAGAACCAATGGGCATGAAATGATGTTCCTTGTCTGAAATGAAAGCAGAGCAGTTTCATCCTTGAAGCTACTCAGAAGTAAACATTTAAGATTTAAACTACGTTTACTTTGAGAACTAGAAGTAGTTAACACAATTTAAAGACTTGAAATAGAAACCAAAATTAAATGTACTGCTTAAAGGATTAGACAATCATCTTCCTGTACAAACAGCATAAACAAGGAAATCGTATTAGCTCTTAATGTAATTAGCTGAACCTAACAGTCTATGGATAAAACCTTTCTACTCCTCAAAAAAAAAAAAAAACCCAAAAAAAAAAAAAACCAGGACAATCTTGGGAGGACTTAAAACTTGACAATTTGCATGAATTTCTAATTAGGCAAAATTCCTTGAACTGATTAAATGAAATTCTTGCTATTATCTAATCCGCATAGCTGCTAGCCCAGAAGAGACGAAAGCTTTACCTACTTCCTCACTGAGAAAAGGCAGCAAAAAGAACAAAAAATTTGTAACAACACCATGACCTCAACATTTTCCCCACTTCTGCTAAGCTACATAATATCTGGAATTGAATTACTTTATTTCTCATTCAGGGCAGCACAACCTTGGGAACATTTTCAAGTTAGATAAACACACCAGGGACATCAGGCCACTGAAGTCAAAGAGAATTTCCAAATATTTCAATGAGTTTGCATCAGAAACACATTTAGTGATATTTCCT
>VXBJ01005960.1:923889-1009665 GCA_013400055.1 Nycticryphes semicollaris
ATATATATATATATATATATATGATGGCATCATTCATTAATTGTTATCAAGAGATTTATTTGAAGAGGATGGTGTATATTATGAAATTATAAAAAGGTAGATACAAAGAAGTGATTTTTAAGTAACTACATAATCACAGCCAGACTCATTCAGAAATTGGATTTCTCCTCCCATATAAAATTCTAATATTTTGATTCATGTTTTTATCCTACCTGGGAAGAAATTACAAAGGACAGAAGCTTTTTCCTGGAACAATTTTTTTTAACATAATTCCATTTAGAAATGTTTAATTTTTGTTTGGAGTAGGTTCAAAATTAAATTGTCTTAGCTATAACAGTGCAATATGTGGGGACATCTCAGCAGCAGTGACTGTTCGTGAGACAGGTAGCATGGCCATAAAATCAGTTCCACAGAGGAGAATGTAGGAGCATTTATGTGAAATACACTTTCCATTAACTTAGGTAAATTTAACCCAAATTAAAAAATGTTTTATTTCCATTTGGCTTTCCTGCCCAGGGGGAAAATTGAAAATAGTCATAAATAATAACATTGTCCAAAGTGAAACAGCAATTTTGCAGAAGCCAGCATTTGTAATGAACTAGCTGTTCCTGTAAACAGTAGACGTAACGAGGTCCATATTTCTATGAGCTTTATATTTTATTGTATTACATTGGATTTCCTACTACGTCCTCTACAACTCCACATTCTCCACAAGCTAGTAACTTTATGTCCCTTTAGACTATTTGAATGCCCTTGGTTTCCCCACTTGATATGAAAAAAAACCCTACCTGTAGAAAAGAGATTTGTGTGAATGTTCAGGGCCCACATGATTGTCCCTTGATCTTGATCCACACTCTGTAGGAGTGCTAAGTGTAGGAGTCCTGCGTCCCATCAAAGAAAGTTGAAGTTGCCAGCTGAATAAAACTTAGGAACAGTGGAAGCAGGCACTCTTCCTGTAGTCTTCCTTTCCAACGTAGAAAGGACATAGAACTGTTGGAACGGGTCCAGCAGAGGGCCATGAAGATGCTCAGAGGGCTGGAGCACCTCTACTATAAAGACAGGATGAGAGAGCTGGGGTTGTTCAGCCTGGAGAAGAGAAGGCTCCAGGGAGACCTTAGAGCAGCCTTCCACCACCAAGGAGGCTATGGGAGAGATGGGGAGGAACTCTTTGTCAGGAAGTGGAGTGACAGGACAAGGGGTAAGGGTTTTAAATTGGAAGAGGAGGGATTTAGGTTAGATTCCAGAAAGCAGTTCTTTGTTGTGAGGGTGGTGAGGCACTGGAAGAGGTTGCCCAGAGAAGCTGTGGATGCCCCATCCCTGGAGGGGTTCAAGGCCAGGCTGGATGGGGCTTTGAGCAACCTGGTCCGGTGGGAGGTGTCCCTGCCCAGGGCAGGGGGTTGGAACTTGATGATCTTGACGGTCCCTTCCAACTCTAACCATTCTGTGATTCTGTGATTCCTAATCCCACAAGGTTTAGCTGGTTTGGGGAACTGAAGTAAAAAAAAAAACTTTTGGTGAAAAACAAGATTATCCACTTACCCATCGGCTTGCAGAATGTGCATGTTACTTTTCAGGAAATACTGAGAAGAAGAGCAGCAACACAGCAGTCCCTTGAGTCCAGAGACTGATGTGATTGCCCCGCTGCCGTCACTCCCACATGGGGTCTGTAAAGCTCATTGACACGAGCCCAATCACAAGGACCTGAAACCACAGGGGAGCACCTACCATTCCCCGGTTTGCCGCCTGGCTGGCGTTTCACCTGAGACAGTCAAGTAACAACTAGTGACTTGCTCGATTGCTATGCAGAGCTCAGATCCTCACTCAAGAGTGATAACGTGTTACACTTCACCCCATCATAACAATTCAATTCAGCCCATAAGATGGAGCTCTAAATAGATGGGAAACTATTATTGCATGGAGGTGAGTGTCTCCCTCTTATTTATTAACCCTGTTGAATTTGCTAAATTTGATCTTCAAACTATCATGATGAGGAGCCTCTTGTTATGACTCACTGCAGATTATTAGGTACTCTGTAGACATTTTACAGAGCAATCCATACCATGCTGACTGTAGCACTGAGATATTGCCAAGCAGAGTGAGATAAAGCGTACTCTACATCCTGGATACAACCCCATGGCTTGTCATAATCTCAAATTTTGCATGGCTGGGGACAGCTGCTTTTTCTTCCAGTGGAAATCAGTCTCATCAAGTGAAAGAACTATTAAACCAGATTCCATTCCAAAGAGTAATGACTAATTAAAAGCATTACGATAAGGGTGTAATTCCAATTGCTAACTTAGCATTGAAGTAATTTTATGCTCTGTGGCAACTATTGGGAGAACAGTAATTCCACATCTAAGGGAATAAATACATATATATTAGAAGGGCAGGAATTTTCCCTGGTTGAAATGGCCCTGGCTTTTAAGTAGCATTACAAATTGGATTCCAATAGGAAGAACACAGGGGATAAAATTAAATTAAAATAAAATAAGGAAATCAAATTGAGTCTTTTGGTAGAGAAGAGTGTAAAATCACAAAGAATGCAGCAGCTGTTGGTGATGGAAACATATATATCTCTGCAAGGATTTTCTCTGACCAAAAGCTGAAAGTAGCATGCACAAGCACTCTTGCTTATGTGGGTAGCGAAATGGTAACCTGAGAAATTACATCAGACTTTCCATATTTAGTTCTTTGTGATCCTTTCCTGCAGAAACAAATAATAGGTTAAAGCAGATTTTAGCAGCATTGAAATCCTGTTCCTATATAACACTAAACACAGGTGTTGGGCCTGATCAGCAGAAGCAATCTCCTGTGTGATTTTCCTTCATGATGCAGAGTAACAAATTTCATCATGTTATTGCTCCCCTCTCCCACCACCCTGCTGAAGCATGGTGCTGCCAGCTCAGTAAATATATCTCATTTGAAAAAAAAAACCCACTCACACTTGATTTAAAATTTTCAAGTGATGGAGTATCTCCCTTGTTCCATGGTAAATTGTGCAAATGATCAGTTACTGTGACTGTTAAAAAAAATCAAGGCTTGTTATAGCAGTGAATTCTTCTGCCTTCCACTGCCAATCTCCAGCTTTCACTCTGTCTTTTCCAGGGTATCTTAAAACTCTCTGGGGTATGAGAAATATGATCTCCGTATGTGGCCCAAATTCTTAGATACTTATTATGTCACCTAGCACTCAGATTTACCAAAACCACACGAATTTTTAAGGGAGTCTAGCTTGTCTAGCAGTTCAGATAACTCTAAAAAGCAGGCTTCTTTGAACAAAACTAGTGATTTTCTTTAGTAAAAAAAACCCAAACAACTATATCAAGCTTATTTAACTGGGTTTGCTTTTCTCCTATGAAATTGTTATTGAACTAACAACTGTTTCTTTTGCAATTGAATTTCCCCTCATGCTTGTATTTCTGCTCTAGGATTTCCCCACTGCTCCAGGTAAGAATATAAATTTTGTCAATTATTTTAAAACTCTTGAAAGCAAATTTCCAAAGTGTGGAGAGTGAAGCAAGGACGAAGCATTAGTGTTTGGTTTTTTTGTTACCATGTCTCCCACAAATCGAATCTTTAACCTTAGACTGATCATATAATCCCTTTTATCTTCCCTGGTGTATGAAGACAATAATTTTTCACTATCTCCTAAAGTTGAGTTGTTATAAAAATGATTTCAATAATCTAGAGCTATATATTAATGGGGCTCATAAAAGAATCTAATTAGAGATGCATTAAGGAATATTTCCAATTCAAACAAAAAGTAGTTATTATTGCGTACACTGTATTATGTACGAACTCTTTAAACTCCAGTTTGTTCATAGTCTAGACAATTCTGGCATTACTATTGGCTACACATTCAGTTTCACTGGCAAGTCTTAGAGAGGGTTTTTTTCTCCTTGCAATGGATTAGCGATGAAAAGCAACTATAAATTGATGTAGCTCAGATGCAGCAGACCAGTATGTCTGAGGGCACCCTTAAGCCCAGTGTCTTGTCTCAAATGAGACTGAACAATGCCGTGAATTTGAGGGTTCCCCTACCCTGACCTATACTTGTCTCCCAGATTCTACAAGCCTTCCATTCCAAACTGAAACGGATATCCTTGCACAAAGTTTTCTCTTCAGCAGCTTTGCACACTCCAACAGCTAGAAAAGTGTTTCTAGTGGAAATTCCCAACTAGCTGTTTCCATAGACATTCAACTTGAAGGGGAGCTCTGAACAAAAACTATCTAAAGGGATTTAAAAATTATACTAAACCAAGTTTCTACACCTTTAAAGGTAAATAATAGGAAAAGGAGAAAAATCTACTTCTGAATAGTTTTTTTAGCAATTTTCACATTTTCTCAAGCTCATATTGTATTGTAAGAGGATTCTCATGTTATCACAATCGAATAATTCACATCCTTGTTCAGCACAAGTAGTGAAGAGTACTGTCTATAAATCCCTTTGGATTACCACATGGCTTTGAGCATGCAATAAATCTTTTCCCCTATCCCATCACCTCCTAATCTGCTAAAAGTCTTCCAAAAGATCAGAACCATTAAGATGTCATTTTATAATGGAGGAATTATAGCCTAATTTAACAAACCTTGTCCTGAGGTCTATAAACTAGGACTCAGAAGTGAGAAAGAAATCCTGTGCTGAATTCAATCACTGCTTGGGATTTGTTGCCATGAGAGCCCATTCATTGGCTGACTAGCTGTCAGCTTTGCAAACTGGCTGATTTTCCTTGCCAGGTTTGAGCTGTTCTGTTCCAATAACTGTTGTTCTTTATCTTATTGCCTTTCCCCCCTGCCCTTTTTCCAGTCCCACAAGTGAGCCAAAACATGGAACCTCCTTGCAAATTCATTTCTATAAAATAGTAACTACCTGTGTAGGTTCATTTGTCCTTTCTCTACATGTTTCGGTGTTCAAAACTGGTACACAAAGGTTTGTAATTCTGAAAATTGCTGTTAAACCATCAGCAAGCAGCCTTCCAGATTAGAAATTCAGAAATCTGACCTTTCTTCTAGTGCTCTGTCACTTGAGCAGAAGGAGGTACCTCAGTTCACATGAATGTATTTTCGTGGCATACAATGCTGGCTGAGCCCCAGATAAATTTAATGTATGTAGTACTCCTTACAAATAGCTGACTGGGTTCATACGTCCTTCTATACCATATGATTTTTGTGCAGTCTTTAGCCCTGTCCACCTTTCATTTTCATTAGATTTAGTTGACTGGTTTGGAGGGTAATCAGGATGGATGCATTAGTGACTAGTAAGGGGTCTAGCCAGCCCCTGAAGAGCTTAGAAAAACAGATTGCTCCAATATCCTTTTCCCATGCACAACAACATTCATGTACACTGGCATGTACAGTCTGGCAATTGGTCAGGTTTCCATGGAAATTGTGGAAATTGGACCAGCAATAGCTGCTTACCAAGTCTGATTCCTTGCCATTTACAGATGGTGGCAAAACAATAAAGATTGCCCTTTTCTTCTGTCTCACTTTCCTCCTGTTCAGCACCACCTTCAACCTTCAAGAGGGCAAAAGAAACATGAGCATGTGTGACAGCACTTCCCGCTTGAGGAAAATCAAAAGAAAGCCTTTGGTGGTTTCATGAAGGACTGGGTCATGGCTGTGATACTGCTTACCAAGAGGAGGGTGACTCTGTTCAGCCCTCAGCATCAGCAGCACAGAGGAGGCAGTTTCAGATGCCTTCTCATTACAGTGGTAGCTTTTTTCTCCAAAGTATGAAAATTGATTGCTCATGCTTAAAGCCTGCATAACCGTAAGCTATGGTAGGGGTCATATATTATTAGTCCCTTCCCTGATTTGAGCTATTGTATTTGACTAGCTGACCTTCTGTGAGAAAACAGCAAATTATCACATGAGCCAATGACATGCAGCACAGCAAGTCTCTCCCGTTAATCTCTTCTGAATTTGCCAGCCATTAATTCCACCGAATAACCTCTTTATTACAGTGTAATCTTTCCTTAAATTTATAATGAAAAGTTCTAGGAGCTAAGGCAGAAAGTGAAATCACAGCTTCATCCTCAAAGGGGAAGTGTCTGCATTCCCACAGTCTCATTTTTGTTCAGATGTCTTTGCCCTGGTCAGGTCCTGAATGAAGCCTCACGTTATTTTATATCCACTTTAAGGAGGGAAACTAAGGACCACTACTTAGAGAAAAATGTCAAGTGCTGAAGATCCTCGGAGTAATTCCTCCCTGACCTACAGGTTTTTCTGTGGTCATGTGATGTGCCAAAACCTTGTAAGACCATGGGCCAAACAGGTTTAGGTGCCTGTGTTCCATTCAGAGGTACTTTCTCTCTACCTTACCAGTGCTAGGGCATTCATAGCCTGGTGACATACCTTTTCTGCAGTACTTTGCACTGCATGACACTGAATCTTTCTGTATTGGACCACAAATAACTGGTATGCCTAGTACTGGCCATACAAAGTAAGCGCAAAGCACCACAGGATTTATTACTGTATGCTGTCAAAGCAGGGACTGCAAATCAGAACCAGGTTTTGAGCTTGGGAAGCACTGGAACACTCAAATGTGTGTGAGGGGGCAGTGAGAAGTGTAAAGGTGGGGCACAGGGTGTAATTCTGTCCTCACACTCAGGACAAACTGCTACTAGCCATGAGAAGCTGGACCTACCTTCTCCTCTGTGATCAGCATGGAGGGCTCGGCAGCAGTAATGAAAGTCTCATCTGTACAGCATGATTGGGTGGCATTTTGAATTTGTTATGTGTTACCTATTTCCTCTTTATTCCATCATTTCCCTTCTTCTCCCAATCAAGAACTGTTAATGCATACGAGGGACTCATTCACTGAATGATGTCATTATTATTTTTACTATTTTCTGACAGGGACTTTAATTGAAGTTTAAGGAACTAGTCATCATATTCTCCTGCCATGTGGCTCCTGTGTCTCTGAGTTCATGCTTCTATTGTTGATGTCTGGGCAATTAATAAGAAATATCAAGTAAATTATTTATTCAGTAGTCAGTATGCTCAGTGCTGCTGTCTGGTGCTGATGAAGGGCCAACTATGTGAGGCAGAAGTACATTTTTTTCATCCTACAAAATGCTTATCCCAATATATATATATGTATGTATATATATAATTGGAAAATAAACATTACTAATAACAGGTGTTTTCATGCAATCCTATTGAAGAAGTGCCACTGCAGTGTAGGGTTATTCTATCCAGCATCTGGAGTCACGTTTATGAGTTTAACCCTTGGGAACTATTTCCACCTTCCTTATAGGTATATATGCTGTTCAAATCTGTTCTCCACCACTAGTTACTCTCAGTAACGGGCTTCAAAGCCTTTCAGACCCTGTGTTCAAACAGGATTCGCTCTTGTGATGCAAGCTTGGCCCCATTGCACTTAATTTGAACCATAAGAGTAGTCTCATTGCCTTCAAAAAGCTTTGGTCTGAATCTGAACTAGTCTTAGGTTAGTTATTACTGAGTGGTTTGACTTACCCTGTTATACATTGTCACTTTGTTACTTCACTGGAAAATCTTTAAATTACTGTGGAAACCCTTTTGTTTTGCTGTTGCCCAACAGAAGACAACAGCATAGCATAAAATGTCAAATGAACTCCTGTGGTAAAAATAGAATCCTAACAGATGATGGCAATGCTGAACTCTCCTTTCAGATATGTCAGAAAGGGATGGCAAAGACAATATTCCTCACTCATTACACCTTGTCAGGTCACATGGTACTCAGCTTGAAGGCTCTTTTTGATAGCAGCAAACCAGCTCCACCTCAGAAACCTGAATTTTGATTGTGAGGCAAATTGACATACTGCGACAGAGGCAGGTAACCCAAGAGCAACTTGAATCTTCGAGCTCAACTGCTCCACTGGGACATTTCTCTCCATGATGTTCCTTGTTCTTTTCCTGACTTGTGAAGTTTAATGATTTCTGCTTTGCTATTGGTGGATTTTTGGTTTGGTGGTTTGTTTTTGGTTTTTTCCCATCTCCGAGTCAAAGACATTTGACACATGAAAAAATTTACATCCTGACAGCATTTTCTTCCCCTTTTGGTGGTACCAAATACAATAAGCAACGAAAGCAAAACTATTAATCCCTGTGAAGAGTTTTCAAATTAGGATATTACATGGCAGGAACTATGTGGCATGATGTGCATGGGGTAACAATCAACAGCCAGATCTGGAAAAAAAACAGGCTTTCCAGGCGATAGAGTTCATCTTGTGCTTTCTCACAAGACTCAGGGTGGGAGAATCTGAGTTTGGCAGATAGTGGAGCTAAGGAGTGGGTGTTCACATCTTAGAAATTCCTCTATTCTTCATCTCTCGTTAATGTAAACTTTCCCTGGCCTGGACCACTGGAGCAGGATCCCTGGAAGTCAAAGACCAAGTACTTTTGCAGAGCACAGCACCCACAGCCTAAGCCCCCATGATCTGGCTGTTTGCTTTCCTCTGCCTCACTCAAGGGGAAAAGCCAAGATTGATTTTTGCCCGCAAAAAGAGAAAGGTGAGGGGTCAGGCCACTCCTAAAACCATTACTTCTCTGTGTGTAAAAAGTAATTTGTTATAATTAGGACAGCATTTTGCTCAATGCATAGTGAAAATTCATGGGAGACAACGTTCACGTCACAGTTTACTGGTAAGCTTTAAATAAATGCATCTAAAAAGTAAAGACTATTGCTTGTAATACCCTTCTTAGTGGTGTGAAGAGTAGAGTCTGATCCTGTTTTCACAGCAGGAATTTGTTCAGGGTTTTGTTTAATTATTGTCAGGAGCTGCAGCATTGTTCTTCTTGAGAATTATCAAAAGAAATGTCACAGCTGGGGAGACACATTGAGAGTTTGATGAGGCTCCTTTCCACCACTGTAGTCTTGAAGAAGTACATTTACTGTAATGGCTGAGAACAGATTAGATGGCCAGAGGTAAGAAATCCAGATTTTCTTTTCCTGTGGAGATAGTTGTAGATATACAAGCTTACTTAATATTGGTATTTGAGCAGCTTCCTCGAATAAAGAGTATTAGCCCTTCCCTGTTTTATGGCCAAGACTTTTAACATTTGTGGCTACGTTTTCCCTATTGGGTTGGTGATTCATTTTACCCTGGACCTAAAGAGTAAGGTGGACACCGTGCTAGTTTTGTTATGATTAAATGATGTTATTTAATTGTGATCCCACTGGGTCTTCCGTACCCTGTTTTAGAATTAGGAGGCTCACAGAAAACAGTCAGTATCATCCTTCAGACTAGATGAATCCAGCTGATGTCTGTATCTCAGGGATTCAGGGAGACCCTGGAGAAGTTCTAAATGCCTTATCTTTCCCTCAAGCTTTCTTCTTATATTAATTTTTTTAACCTTCCCATTTTGCTGCTTTTCCAGATAAGAGGTTCTGCTATCAGTTATGTGCTGGGCTTCCAGCCACTGAGCTGAGATCAAAGCGTATTCTCCCTCATCTGTCAAGACCTGAGGTAACATGTGATTAAATAATTTCTTTTCTTTATAAATAGTCAAAAGACTTCCAGAATGATGTTATTATGAAAATTAGTAGAAACCAGGAGGAGAGTCTGTTTAAAATTGGTAGTGATGAGTTTTGTGTGGGACTAGATCCAACCCTAAGGTAGAGGATTGCTATTTCCCATTTGTACACATACAGTGCTGAGGGAGAGCATGTTCATACATGATGATGACTGAAGCTCTGTGCTTTTACCATGCTGCATTTGCCAGATGCAAGGAGTGTCTTGCATTGTAACCACTTTTTCCTTGCACCTCTGTCCTTCCAGAGATTAAAGCTGTGATTAGTGTTTAGGGCCAAGCATAGCTCCCACAGTTGAGACATGGGTACTTCATTACACCACCAAATAAATGGATTTTCCTAAACCGTAACAGCTAAGACCAATAACTGCAAATATTCCCATAATCCCCATTTAAAACTGCCAAGTGACCTCTTGCTGCCAGTGTTCATAGAAGGAAATTGGCATAGAAACATCATCACCCTGCCCTCTGCTCAGACACCAGGAAGACTTTCCTGGCTGGCTCAGTGCCATTGGCTGGGATTATTTGTTTGGCTGTCTTTGGCATTGGTCATGGCCATACCTACTGATAAATATCCCAAGATCATTCTTTTGAGCTGTCTTGGTCAGATGTTCAGAAGAAAAGGGAAAGCGGCACTTCCTACAGCTTTTGAGGGCATTTGGTAAGATTTATGTATTTACCCTAACAGTATGAAAGGTGGATAAGTTATTGGATCTCCTAAGAGGAAAGCAAACTTCAGCCTCATCTTTTCCTATATAATCCATGTTGTAGAAATATGTGCGTGAAGGTGAGTGTGGGGAGTACTGCTTTCTTTTCAGGAGTGCAGGGGCTCTGATATTGAGATTATGTCCTTCAAATTGTGCCTGCTTTCTTGAAATTAATCTTGAATAGAGCATTAACTATAGTAGTACATCAACCAATTTACATATGGAGTTTACACAGAGTTTCATGGAGTTGTAATCGTGACTCCCATACTAAACAGTCTCTGAGGAGAAGTTGCATCACAACATGGTAGATATAGTCCAGGCAGTGAAACCTCCATCTTGGGAAGAATTTAATATGGGACAGGTCCACTATGACTCTCATGGGGCTTTAAGACATCCCAGACTGCCTTTCCCGAACTGGAAACTGTACAAAATGTGTCAGTGCTGTTCAGCTAATCAAAATATTACCCTCTGAGAAGTCTGAAAATGCATTAATTTTTTTTAGTAGATTAAGTTTAAAAAAAAAACAAACGAAAACAAAACCCACTTTTCTGTAAGAAAATACTGACTTACAGAACTTTTTTTTATCACCATTTATTTTGTCTCAGATTTTCCAGCAAGTTCCATTGCTGAAGCTCGTGATTTAGACTGTTACCTAAGCCTTGCTCAGCAGTTGTAAGGTTGTAAATTAACTGTGAGTTCCTCTTGGAGAAGGTCCCATCAGTAGTTTTACTCTGACACTACTTTGTTAGGAAGGCATTTTGCACTAGAATCCTAACTGTCATAAATCAGTGTAACTCCAGTTGGGATCCTGCTGATGAATTCAGCCAAACCACGTGAACTAGGTCCTGCTGTCATATGCTATACTTCTTGCTTTAAATTCTCTGCAGAAAGCTGTTTTCACTTGTTTCTCTTTGGCAGAAACAATAGCATCAACTAAGTGCCTTGACCAGAACGTTTCAGTGCATTTACCCTAAATCCTTAGTCTCCTGATAGTAGTACAAATGAAAGCAATGCATCCACTGAGCATGAAGTAATTTGCTAGTATCCTCTCTCTTAGCCCTTTTTGCTTGTATTTGAAATCTGGAGTACTCTGCTCCCAGATGCAGAATTAAAATGTGTGCTGAGAATCTAAGCAGCTGGGATAAAAGCATTGTAATGTTTGGACCCAGTCAAATCAAAGTCCTCATTGCTACATGACTGCTTCTGGGAGATCAAGGCTTGAGCAGGAGGATAGACCTCTCAGAGTCCTGTTAGTGACCTTTTATGATTCTAGACTACTTTCTGCTTCCTTTTGATTTTATATTCCTCCTTTTCTCTCCCTTGGTGCTGTATCTCCTTCATTTCTTGACACTACTCTCTATAAATGATATTACCTATAACAAATTTAAATATTTGCGTGCTGCCTCTATGTGGTAAACACCCCAAAAAAAGGTATTACTAAACCCATCCTTAGCCTCCCTCCACAATCAAAAGGCAGAAGCAAGGAATTCCACAGGGTGCCTCATTCCGCCCTAATGTCCTTGTTTAAGACAGAGGGATCAAATTTCCCTGTAGGGATTCCTCCTGCACTCACTGACTGTTTAGGGAGTGTAGGTGTTTAACTTCTGGACACCTATGGTTTGATGAAACAAATCCTCACCTAAGCTTCTTCTCTGCACTTTCTATGTCGTTAATGGCGGGGAAAATGGAAAGGAAATACGTAAAATGACCTAGCCTTAAGTGAGTCCGGAGACAGGAAGAATTGCTTTCTGCATGTGCTTAGTCCTCCTCATTGACTATAGAAGCCCAGGTCTCTGCTTCAGACTAGATGCTCCTTGTTTTGGTGGCTGAGCTCAAATGAGGTGAACTGTGTCTGAAGAAAAATACAAAAATCACACAACAAGCCAATTACAGTGCTCGTAATTGAACCAACAAATGTAACTCTTAAATGGTTTTCGGTACTGGACCATGACTTACATTGCCTCATAGCTTTTTTTTTTCTGTAATGCTGACTCTAAGGACAAGGGAAACTTTGCGACTGGGAGAGAAGCTGTAAAGCAGCTACTGAGGGGCTGTGAGAGAAGAGAGTCAGATAAATTCTCTGTCTACAAATCTGAAAATGCCAACTGCCTTGTAAAGGCCCCTCAGCCTTTCATGCAATTCGGGTGTTTGACTCTCCAGCCAGGCAGCACAGCAGGCTGACAAGTGCCAATAATTACACTGCGCTGTGATGGTAAATGGGAACACACTGAGTGGCTTCTCCCTACAGCCCTGCAGGTCTCAGTGGTGTAGATCTGAAAATACGTTGTCTTGGGGGATTAATGGTTCCCTCACTTTTTAATGCTGGCGAACCCAGTTATTTCAGCTCTGTTCCTGCTATTTTACTTATTGTTCTCCAAAGTATTATTCATTCTTTGGCTTTCTATAGACCTATAATACCATCTCAGAAAGCATTTCAGGAGGATAGGGATTTGATTAGGGTGATGCATTTGAAATGTCAGAGGTCACTCCACTTCATCTAGAAGAAATGGGTAGAGTTGACAGATGTGCTCTGTGGTAATGGGAATAGCATTATTCTTACAACATTTTTATAAGCTACCTCTGTTTATTCTTTTCCTCCCCCTCTCCCTTTATTTTTCTCTCTCCTGAAATAAACACTAGAACAATACAGGGAAATAAATAAGGAAATAGTCTTGACCTGGGTCACCTAACTTAGTTTTTTTATTATTATTTTTTGTTATTTACATAATATTTTCCCCAACCATTCCTCTAGTAAGACTACACAAATGTCCACATGCATTTTCTGGAATATTTGTTGATCTGCATGGTTGAAATTCCAAATTCTTCACAATATAGTAATATATTTTCTTACTGTTCCTCTGAATATCCAATATGTGGCTGGAAAGCAAAGTATCGGGCCAGAAAAACTGCTACAGTTCTGCCAGAAAAAGATGCAACCTGGAATTTCTGGGAAGAGTATGTGGGATGACTGGAATCTTATAGGTGAAAGCCAATTGTTGTGAAAGGTATATTGCCAAAGCAAAGGGAGGTTTCTGCAGCAAGAAAAAAATCTCAGGAGCTTCAGTTTTTATCTCCTCATTTGATTTTCCAATCTGAATCCAGAGCTCATCTGACGGCTCTGAAATTTCTAGTACAACAATCTAATCTGTAGGACTAAAGCTGCACATATATTTAGACTCCTAATTCCCTCTGATTTTTAAATACCTACATGCCACCAGGGACTTGGGCTTAATAGTCTAGCACTAATTCTCTTAGTAGTTGATTAGGCTCATTTGTCTTTCATGCACCTGCCAGTGGCTCTAGGCTTCCTGTGATTCCTTGGCAATGCTACGTCTGGGCTTTGGCACCGTGTCGCTCTCTGAAGCCCTGCAGAAAGGACAATTGGAAGATACCAGTGATCAAGGTGAAGGCTGAAACTCTTACCTTCTCTGTGTCGTCTGATAGCCATGAAGTAACATTGCTGACTTCTTAAAAGAGTAGACATGGGACCAGCTGGTTTGTCTTTGTACCCTTTCTTCCTCCCAGCCCTGGGAGCCTTGCCCAGTAACAGAACATTTTTATGTTGAGTATGGCAAGTGTTTTAGAAAAGAGGGATATTTTAGGCCACCAGGTAAGCAATAAAGTATTCTGTAATCCTCATTTTGGAAGAAAGTGGCTCATCTGTTACTATGGACGAGCCTGGCTAAAAGCATAGTGTGCTGCAGCTGGAGGCTGTAATTTGTTTGATAATCAAACAGATATAGTCATCCTTTCATCTTGCTCAGGAGGAGTTCCTTATAAACATTTGCAAAACTGTCTTGTTAACCTTCCTCAGGCGCTTTCCTAATCCTTTCTTCTGAGGCTTTAAACAAGAATATAAAAGATTTAGTTCCTAGATTTTCATAAGCAGCCTGTTTTAGTACATCACAGTGAATCTTGATTTACAGCTAATGTTTATTGCCAGAGCTGTAATAAAACATTTGGGCAATGATGGCAACGTTTATCCTTTTTCCACCTGCTCCTTCTGCCTCTCTCTTCTTCTTTTCTCTCCTTTAATTAGCATGCCTACAAGCACCTGTTGTAAGAGTGATCTATAAAGCCTGGGAAAAGGAGCACTAGCTTGTTCTGGTGCTTTGTTTGAGTTCCTGTTGTACCCCTAATGCTTATGGGACTGAAACTTCCTCTTTACTTTATTCCTCTGCTGGCTACCGTGCTCTATACTGGTGGGTGGTGGTTGGGTATGTTTTGTTTTGTATTGGTCAGGTGAGAACTTCAATTACTTTACCCAGGTGTGATATTTGGGCATGATGAGAAAGGTATGTTTTCATCTTCCTTTGCTTGTACCTCTTTAATGGTGTCCTGAAAAAGTGCCTCTTGCCTTATATCGTTGTTACGTGTCTGTGGACTGGGCTTTTTTTGAGGTTTAACACTTAAAATGTTTTATTAACGTAGTAAAAGACAAGGTTTAAAAGGAACACTTAAGCACGCTATCTCTCTGGAGAGCAGGGTGGTGGTAATTGCTTTGAATTCAGTTGCTAAAACACAAATAATCAGAAATACCTATGTAGATTTCCAATGTTATTTTTACTTGGGCTTTGACCAGCTTTCCATGCTAGTAAGAATACTGTATTAATGTGTTGTGACAAGATAGTCTTTTCCCTCTCAAGATTTGCTTAAGTTAGCATAAAATTTGGGTAAATGTAAGTATTCTAGGAGCTTAAATAATAGTATTATTGCAGTTAAGATCATGTGATGGTATAGGCAAGCAAATCTGTCAATAGAAGCAATTCGGCTGTTAGATTAGCTGCTATGTTTGAGAAAACAGACAAATGTTTGGGTGCCCAGTCATTTCTTCAGGCCTTCTAGAAATTCAGGTATTGATTATGATGAAATGTTTCTTACTACTTGTTTAGTATTCCTTTCTTTATTTCTGTTTGTATTTGGGGCAGACACTGCTTATTGACACTGCATCTAACAAATCATTCGCACAGCGGTACTGGTGAGACTTAAGACAGTAAAGAGATGGGCATAATAATAAATACTCATATTTTATGCTCCCCTAAACTTTCAAAACTTATGCCTTTCCTGGATTTTCATCCCCTTGTCATGGTAGTTATACAGGCTGCTTGAATTCATAGGGTTTTCTGGAGGTTTGTTTCAGGGGTGGGAAGGGTGTCTAACACTTTAAAACTGAAGAAGATTTCCAAGCCAGGAGTCAAGGTGCCAAGATGGTCCAGAAAAATTTGCAAAGCTGGTCAGAGAGAACATTTGCATTTCTCTATTTTACCAGAACATACAACACTTCATTAGGTAACTGCAGCCCTGGGGCTTGCATTCCACTGCCTTTGCACAGCAGGCACAGCTTGAGTGTGTGCTTTTCCCTTACTAGGACACATAAAATTGAGCAACTGTGTGTTACATGCAGTAAATATCTAGTAGCCCCTTCTGAAGTAGCTGCTGGCCAATTTAATACAGCTAACAGGTAGGAAATAGGGGAATGCTGCTAGTTCTATATTTTAAAGGCAAATTTGCCTTCTTTTACTGGTCTCTTGTGTGACAGCACTGTAATTATTTCTGTAGCCTGTGATCTTTGGGGAGTCTTACTTACATACTCACAAAAATAAAATGCAGTGAAGGGAGGTGACAAAATGAAGGATATTTCCCTTGGAAAGCTTCTACCCTCTTCTTTTTAAAAGTGACTCCTTGATCTGTCTTCCCATCTTGCCATCTGAAGCTGACTTTGGAAAGGGAAGCATCTTCCTATGGCAGGTACCTTCCTTTTTCATCCAAGAAGGCTTTGGAACAGAGGGTCTTCGGAGTTTAATGATCTTATCTTTTTAGCTGGTTATCACCGGTGTTTGCCCCCAGGGTGGAGGTAAAAAGACAGCTAAAACTTGACTTTAATATTAAGTCTAGGATAACTTGAAAGGTAATGTTGGGAGCGAAGAGAGACTTTAAACTGGGCATGTACTGCATTCTGGTGTTACTGCTGGGACTATAGATTGCTGTGGTCACAGGGTTACTTGTGTAGCATGTTAGAAGGACTAGCAGGAGGAGGACTAGAAGGAGTAAGCCCTGCAGAACATGCACAAAGATGGGTACGGAGTGTTCTAGGATTCCAAAAGTTGTGCTAGGTTAGAAAAGAAGCAGCTATTAGGCATTCTCTGTCTCGGCAACTCCCACTGTGTCCAGGTCAATGCATTTGAAATTAGATTATTACTATTTTTTTGGCTCTGATGTTTATTAGGTGAGCCCAAGTCTTCCTCTGCTAAAGACCAGAACAGAAGCAGCAAAAGACTATTCTGCCTAGGTGTAATCAAATAACTGTTTTTCCACCAATCCAGCCTCCAAAAAACAGGAAACATTTTTTGTTTTCCTCATCCCTAACTTACCCAGTAGTTGGAAACCCTTTTGAGAACAAAGGATTTAGGATTTTTGAATTGTCTAAAAATGCAGTGTTTCTCAGAGAGTGAGAGTGTAAATAGAGCCACAGATCAACCACTGACACAAGCAGTTACTGTCAAAGACAAGTTTTAAATCCCTTTACCCTCTCAGGAGGTGCTAGGTGGATTTTGTGATATAGGAACATGACATGTTCTCCTTACCCTGTCTTCTTCCCCTTGCAGCTTTTACAGCTTTAGAAACTATGTACGCTGATTTCTACTCTGGTTTGCAATTCACTACTGGCAACATGTGTCTGATACCACTGTCATATTTATTGCTTTCCAATAGAAATTAATGGCTTTCCCCTGCTGTCACGCACTGTTTTGGCTGAAGCTGCTATCTGAGGGTACTTTAGGATCAGACCACTGTCAGACAAGGTCAGCAGTCTGAGGTCCTACTGAAGTCTAGACTCATTTTCTTCCAGGTTGTTTAATGCTCATGTGCCAAGCTTTGGCTATACTCTGGTGGTCTGTGAGGGTCAGATCTGGAGGATTCTCAGTATTTCAACATAGTATCTGGAAAAAATGATAACATCAAGCCCAGGGAGAGCTGAGTATACTGCAGCTCAGCCTGCTTAGCAAATGTCAGCTCTTCCCCTGCACTGTGTGGACATTTTGAGCCTGTTCTTCAAGCAGGACAGAGCTAGTGGCATGGGAAACAGATGGACAACTGATGGGACACATTATATACTCAGTTCCTCTTTTCAGGCTAGATATGATCTTAGTGTTCATATAAACATCAAGGTAATTCTTCCAGCACATAGAGACTGATTAATTTTGCCCAGGGGAGGAGTGAGGGTGGGAATAATGCAGGCTAGTTTCAAAAGACTTGGATTTTAAGAGATACCCTTCATCCATATAATTAAGATAAGAAGGCATTTTTGACTTCCTGTCAATGAACATTTTACTGACTATATGGAAAGCCAGATATATGGAGCAGTGCACTTAAATCATCCCACGAGTGAACTCTGCAAAGGTTTCTGTTGTCTTCCTTCCCTGACTCCATGACCCACGCAGTCTGGCTGTGTCTCATACCCTGGTATGGGAGCGCAGTGGTGTCTAACAAAATGCAAACCATGTAGAAAGCTAATCATACCATCTAGCTTCGACATAAGCCTTTCTGAAAGAAGGGAAATAAAGTGGTTTGGATTCTGTCACAATATTTTTCTCATTCTGCGTTCATGCAAGTCAACAGCCACTAAATATGAGCAAAAGGTGGGATTAATTCTAGGTGGAAGTCATGAATGAAAAGCTAGTTAATAATTTTGCTGTTACGGATCTCCATAAAAGTGGTGGTCTTTCATCCATATCCTGCTGTGCTTTTTAAACTGAACCAGCTTCTATATTTAGCCCCCATACAGATCTCTCATACCAGAGCAGGCAATGCATCAAATTGAAATCATTGCAAAGAGTGTGTCACCATCTTAGGGATTTTTGCTTAGTTACAACAAAGCAACTACAGAATGGAAACAAAGCTTACTCCGTTTGAAATCTCCCTTCTTACACAGGGAGTCAGATGGCTTTGAGAAATGTATTTTTCAACTGGCTATGTCAGAAACACAAATGAAACCAAGCAACTGTCAGTTTTCCAGCAGAACAAAAAGCAAAACGTCACAGAACCAGCATCAAGCCCAATAAATGCATTAGTTTGATTACATCCTTTCCACTGGCATAATGGAAAATGATGCTAGCATAACAGGAATGAAAATAATTTACGTCTGATTCAAAGAAAGATACAGCTGGGGATGCTAGAAAGTGAATCCAATAGGTGCGTCTTCAGAAGAAAAGAAAGTGATTTTGATCATGTATCTTTTTATTAAAAGTGTCTATTTTTTAAATGATTTTCATTTTAAAAGAAAAGCTGTCATATTTTTTATATATACACTTCCATAGATATCATCACCACTTTCTTCATACCGAGCAGTTCTGTGTTGCAGCCCCAGAAGTAGTTGTGCTGTCACAGCTGAGGGGGTGGGAAATGTTGGGAGAGTCACCCTCTTGGCTGGAGTGATGGGGGGGTCCAGTATCTGAGGCTGTGAGATCTGAGAGCTCAGTACAGCTGCCTGCAGTTTATAGCAAGCTCCAGTACTCTGGGAGAATGACTAAATGAAGGTCCAGGGTGGCAGGTTTCTGTGCCTTGAAGAGACCAACGATGTGGATGTGAAGAAGTGATGGATTTGAGTTCGCTATAAATTCAGCCCTCGCATCTTCTGGTGTGCTTTGATAAATATGTCTCTTTAAAGGATGTAGATCTCTGTTCATGGTTGCCAACTGAGGATTTGCTGTTGAAGATCTCTGCCCATCAAGATTGGGAAGTTAGAAAATAAAATCTCTTGGACTCGAAGAATACCGATGTTTGGATTTCTTCAGGCGCTCTGGGACCAGCAAACTTAATGTACCGTCTCCTACAGCTATAAAACTGGATAGATTTATTCAGCTTCCTAAATGGCCTTATAGGTAGGAGGAAGATCCTAATGATGTATGACAAGACTTTCATTACAAAATAATTTCATTTGCTTCATGTGTGTTAAAGCACCTTATAACTGCTCTGGAAACTTCAAAATGGGTTTTAAGAAGGTTTTAAATTAAAACAGATGGGGGGATGGGTTATTTTAAATGTGGAGGTTCTTTAAAGCTCTAATCTCAAATGCCCTGAATTTTTCTTCAATTGATAGAATCCCTTATGCCAGGAGAGGAGAAAACATTTGCATTAAATACAAATTGTAGTTGTACTTATGTGTAGTATACAGAAAGCAAGTTTAAGCAAGGATAGTGTGGGGAAAAATGTCATGCTTGGCTGTAGTACAGTTATTTTGGCATCTTTCAAAATACACCATAATGGAGGCAAGTGGAACTGCTGCACCTGTTTAACCGAAGGAAAGGGGGAGTTGCAGGGATCTACAAAGCTCATGTGAGAGATTAGTAACAGCATCAAGAAGAGTGCTTGGCTCTTACTGCCGTGAAATGCCGGCTCCCCTGCCTGTTGCACGCTCTGCTTTGTGACGTTACTACATGTCAAGGGAGGTGGTAGGGGATGTCGGTGGACAGCAGGTACAGTTGGGATCCCACACCTGGTCCAAAGAGCTACAATCAAACAATCATGAGCCAGTCCCAAGAGACTTAAAAAAAAAAAAGGCATTTTAAAATTGAAGTAAAATGGCTATGTAAAGGCAACATGATGTCTTGCACTGGGTAGGCTTTGTAGAGAAGAGAAACATTTTGGAAAGAGGATATTGGCCCGAGAACATCCTCAAGTCTAAACTTACCATAATGATTGATTATTTTTTCTAAACATTGGACCAGGGCTGCCCTGGAGTATCTGGAGTATACCTCCCATAGTGGGAGGAAAACAGATCTTTAATTTAAAGATTGATTTAGTCCATAGATGTTGTCTATAACTTCAGGAGCTAGGCTAGGTGTGCCAACAGGTGATCTTTCCTCTGAACTTAATTGAACAATTGCAGCCAACATACATAGTGCTGGAGACGAAGTGTCCAGATCATCCATGAGGGTGACATGCTTTGTCTCTCTTCCCATGGCTGCCCATCCAATATAGTCCCTGTGGAGAGGAGTTCCTAAGATGTTAACTCACCTTGCAGGGGTTGGATATGTGGGACCCAGCTGCTATTCCAATCATATGCTGATTTGGAGGCTGGATTTTTAGGCTGGCTGCTTGTTTCTTGTGAAACTGGTCTAGAGTCCCTTGTGAGCCAGTGAGGAACCTGAAAGGAACTGTACCTATGCAGCATTTCAAGACTGTGGGCTTTTCTAGTCAAGTGCTTCAGAGGCAGGGAAAAGATGACCTGACAATGGTGTCACCTTGGCTAAGGAATCTCATAGACAGCTACTAGTTAACTTTCTACTTCCATGCTCCATATGTTGCCCTAGATCAGTATAACAGGAACAGGCAGGGTCTCATTCTCTTTGGGGCACTCCCTTATGCCCTGTAAATTGTCACAAAAAGACAACGGTGACAAGCCAGAAAACTTTAGAGTCCTGCACGTTGAGCTAATGGTCCTGACCCTGCCACAACTTCTTGCCTAATTGCTTCTGTGGTTCCAAACCAAACTGAATCTCAGTCTCCTTGGAAATGAGAATGATGCTGTTACCCAGGTGCTTGAAGAGCAATCCGGGACAGACATAGGAATATGTTTTCAGTTCTAATGAAGCTGGCAAGTTGCTGCATCATCATTCCCATGATTGCTGGAGTGCTATCTTTGCTTAATTAAAAATAGCACTCAACAAGCAGTACTTATCTTCCAGTGAGCTGACACCAAGCTGCTCCAGCAATCCTAAATAGGTTTATTTAAAGGGCAGCTCTGATGGCATCGCTCCCTCTGGTGGCTCTCTTGCAGGAGGAGCCATTTCACATCTCAGGATGAGGACAGTTCCCATTCCCAGAGGCCCTTCTGTGAGAGTTGGGAACAAATTGCTTTTGAGACCCCACTTTGGATACCCCCCCGCCTCCCCCACCAGAGATGCAGCTATGGTCCAGCCATGAAGTACAGAGAGGAAGAGGGGGAAGGGGACTCCCATGGAATTTGGGTTTGGTGCCTTACCAGGCCTGCCTCTTCATCAGCAGGAGGAGCTTTTTAAAAGCATCAACCTGGGATGATTCACTTTGGGAAAGAGAGAGGGATTCACAATGTGCTGTGAACATGCAAAGAGAAGGGGGCTCAGCTCATCCATTTGACTCTGAAATGGGCTGTTCTTTTTCTGCCCATATATTCATGTTGGTTTCTTTGCACAAGAAAAACACAGAGATTTGCACATGGAGTTCCAAAGAATGCTACTTAAAAGCTAAATTTTATTAATTTAATTTCTGCATCAGTCTTAAACTTTTATGCTTATGTGCACTTCCATATACTGCTACTCCTTTTGATACTAATTTATTTTGCCATCTTTCCGACACTAACATGATTATGAAGGTTATGCTGTTGTTATTGTCAGGCTTTCCAGGTATCTTTTAAAAAATGCTCACTTCCCTAACAATCTGGGAATGATGAGTCTGTTTACACAGCATACTAACATAAAATTGCATCTTCGTAATCCTATTCCCCAGGTAGTCTCAAGTTATGCTGTATTTCTTAATTAACAAAAAACTACATTATACTGTATGAGTAAAACCAAACTGCAATCAACTTGCCCTTAATTCATTTACTTATGTCACAGAGCTCTCTAGGAGGCCTGGTAAAGGAAGAGGTTGTCTGTTGCTCTTGTGTTTGCTTTATGTGGTTTGGCTTAATTTAAAAAATCCCAAATACTACCTTGGTGATATGTGTGCTTTCAAGATTTTTCATGTATGACCAACATATTCTGGGGTAGAAATGGCAACAACATTATCTAGGCTTTGGTAGTAGAATCAAGTATGCTAAAAATTCCCTTGAGAGCTGTTCTGATCTTCTCTGTGACACCTCAGAGGGGTTCTGGTCATCAACGAAAAGCAGATGTTGCAGAAAGCTTTCTGATCTCAGAGGAAAAAGCTCCAAAGAATTGGTATTCAGTATAACTCTGAAGATACTGTTTGCAAATTGCAGATAATTCCTTCTGAATTAAAAAGAGAGACCGGGATTGGCCCCAGTTTGCGCAGGTAGTCTGTGTCAGAGCTGAGACTTCATTTCAGAGCTCTTGAGAGAAAAGGCATGAGATACTGGTGTTACAGGAAAATTACAAAATGGTACAGCCAGGTCTTGATTTGAAGATAGGACAAGCATTCATAGATGAGCTGCAATTTTGCCTGAGACAGTTTCTCTCTTGGGTAGTGTGACTGGCAGAACGTCCCTCTTATCTCAGTAAATGAAAATAATATTTTTTCTTGAGTACATTTTTTCAATGAGTACATTTTGAGCATTTCTCAAAAAAAGAAAAAGTCCTTTGATTCCATTCTAAAAAAAAAAATAGTGTTAAATATTTGAAAGCTCAACACTGAAAGGAACTATTTCATGTGGGCTAAAATAAAAAACCCTACTTTTTAATTTTCTGATTTTAAAAAATTATGAAATATTGTCCTAACATGAAAGCAGCTTTCTCTCTCAAGTCAGTGAACCAATCGCACGTATTACTCTACTGCTTATAAATTTGGAGCAATTTTCTTTTCAGATTTTCAGTTACTTTTCACTTTGCTTTTTATTTTGTAGTGGTCTGAGTTTGCCAGTCATGACAGGAACTCATACCAGATTTTCATGAACCTGAAACTAGTTTCCTTTTTAAAAAAGCAGAAGGGTTTCAGGTATTAAAAAAAGGAAAAGAATTCAGCAAATGAACAGTGAGAGCTTCAAAGTTTCATGCATCTGACCCACCTATAGCTGAAAAAAGGAGAATTTCTGCCAGACCTCAGATGCAGAAGTCCCCCAATGTCACTGAAGTAAATCACAGGAAGCCTTGAAAAGCTGGCAGGGAAAGTTGGGCATCTTTTCATGCCAAATGAAAGTCTGGCTCAAAAGAGACTCGTGGAAATGAATAGTTCATATTCTGAAGGCAACATATATTTACAGAAAATGAAATCTTGGTTAAAACACTTTTTGAATCATGTTGAAGTGTTCATTGTAAACTCGAAAGGTCTTTCTTGATTTACTTGGCTCAATTTCTGAACTTTTTTTTTTCCCTTCTGCTAATGGCAACTCATCGATCACTGAAGCTGTAATCAGATTTTGCAGAAGGCCATGGGCATCATTTTCAATCACTTAAACTTTGCCGGCCTGCCTCTAGTTCTTATGAATCACGGGGATTAATGCCAAAGGATTTTTCCTCTTTCAAAAAATTAGCAAGTGTTGATTGCATCGTTGTTGTTACGCCTGGCCCACTTATCACCAATTTACTGTTTCACTGATGAACAGCCAAATGGCTGCACGATGGTCTGTGAGAAGCAGCCACACCCAAATCTAGCCTTATCTCCCACAAAATTATCTGTGGGTCAGAACCTTAGAAATTATTGGGAAGTCTAAATGTCTTTCAAATTAATAGGAGTTACTCGCCTGAACTATGAATGTGGTAGTGGACTTTGATGTGGGTGAACAATCTGAGTTCATAGACAGAGACAGCGTGATGTTCTGCGTGAAATCAACTCCCAACAATATTGTTAGCAGTAGTTGTGGCAGTAGTAATTTACTATTAGCTAACAGGATGTCATTTCAATGGTTTGCTCACACCTTTGTGTCAGTATAAACATATCCCTGCAAAATTACAGTTAGAGTCTTTGTTCACAGGTCAGGACGATTTCATGCTGCTACTCCTTCTAGGTTTGTTGAATAGTTAAGCCATTACGGACTGTTTGCATGTAATGCTCATGACAGTGCTGTTGTCATCCCTCCTTAAAAATCAGAAACAACATAGTCAAAATAACACTGTCAGATGAGGCTGCCTCTGACTCTCTAATGACTGATACTGGAGTGGTCCATATAAATGGTCATGAGTGGGGAGGAGTGGCTTGTGAATGTGCTGGGGAGTTCATTTGGCTAATAGTGATGCAACAAATAGGACCAAAGAAGGCATACAAGGAAGTGCTTCTTGAGATAAAATGATGTCTGACTTTGACTTTTCTCTGAGCATGGGTATCTGAACCCAAGGTGGACCAAATGTTGCTAAGACGTGCTCATTGGCTACTTCTGGCCACTTTTAGTGGTTACATTTTTCCCATTTTTATCTCTGTTATGAGAAAGTGATGGCATGGAACTGGGTAAATTATTTTCCTTGGAAAAAGCAAGATATCATCTCTGTTTAATACATAGAAAATAGGAGGGAAAGATTTTATGCTGTATTCTCTATCCACTGCCAATTTCATCTGTTTAAAGACCTCCTTCCTCATCCAGCCATGCGTCAGCCACTGGGTGAGTTGTCTGATCTCCTTCCTCGCAGATGTCCAAAAGCACAAGATGGGGTCTAGTGGTTTCTTCTTCTTGCCAGCCACTGTATAGAAAGGCTTTCTCAGTAATAAAACTTCCACAGAAGCAGACCAGCAGAGGAAGGGACACTACAGCGTTTATTTTCAGTATATTGTGCCAAATATTTCCATTCAGATCCTGAGTTAAAGAGTGTATTTAAGCACTCTAAATAGAGATGACTTCTTATACCATGATTTAATTACCCCAGTCCTACAGTTTCTGTAAGTTTCTGTCCTGAAACATAACACTTGATCTTGTTTGTACCTGGTTATTCAAGAAAATTAAAAGCTTTTTAAATTTCATTAATTAACAAGAACATCCAAAAATCAATTATGTAATCCCAGACTTTTTTTCCTAAGTTAACCTTGCCAATAAGTAGTCTCTCTAGTCATAATCCACATATGCTATCCTTTTAAACCACACTGCCAATAATACCTGAAAATGAGTACCCCAAATGGGTCTTTTCAGCTGATGTGTCTTTAAAGAATATGACTCAGATGGCCTTTGCACTAGTGAAATGAGAAAGTAAGGCAGTCAGCTAAGACATGGCTCTTTTTTTTTCTTGCTTTTGTTGTTCCGTGTAGAATTATGATTGCACGGGTAGAATATCAGCTGTATGTGTCAGGGTGATCGGTCACACAATCAAATGCAGGATCATTCTTTACCATAAATGCATTAAAAAAAAATCAGTCACATAGATTTGGCTTTCAACAGAGCAGCAGGCCGAGCTCTATTCATAACAAATCAGCTCACGCTTTGGGGGAAACTACAAATCACTCCCACAGCATTATTCATTGGATTGTCCTTTGCATCCCTCCAAGGTAGACCTACTTTGAATTCTTATGCATGCTCTCTGCTGTTAAGCTAACAGCAGAGGTTGGTGGCGGCCAGAAAGGAGGAGCAATCTCCTTGGGATGACAGCTTGGTTTCTTTTTTCTGGGGGGTGAGGGGATGTTTTTAGTAAGTAGGTTTTCCTATTTGCTTTTCATGGTAGGCAAGCATCACAACTGAATGCATGGTAGATTATTCAGGTTTAGGTTTATTGAATTTGTTATGATTTAGCTGGAAAGCTCTGCTTTCTAGCACTGTAAATTCATCGTTAGTATTGCTGGGACATAGTTTGCATCAGTGGTGGTGCATAAAACTCCTCACTGAACTTAGGACCAGCTGTACCAAGCACTAGAGAGCACTATATAGAAAACAGTAATAAATATTCGTAGGGAACTGAAATGGTCAGATCTCAGTCTATGCCTTAGAAGAGAGAACCAAGAGGTTCAAAATTCCCCCAAAAGCCATGGTTGCCTAGGAACATACATGCCTCCACTTTGAACAAGAGAAAGGATTATATCCATTTACATCTTGTACCCAAAGGGTCTAAATTCCTTCTTTTTTTCTGTCTGCTCTACAGGCTCAGCAGGGAAGTGCTGCAATGCCCAGGCCAGCTGCAGTCCCACACAGCTTAGAGGAACTGAGGAGAAAGGTGAAGATTTTGCTAGCTGGTCTCTGGTGGGCTTTTGTTGTTTCTGGTATCGCCCTTGCATTTTTTGGTAGGTACTTCAAAGCTTGCTGCAGTGCAACATCCTCTGAAAACATACTTTGCAGGACCAAGGTGGTGGCACAGTGGGCAGAGGCTCCTCAGGCATCAGTTTGGGCTGTTGAGAAGGCGGTTTATGAAGTGGCCCTTGGGAGGCAGCCTTAACACGCTTTTTATCAAATCTACTGGCTGAAAAGCCTCAGAGACACCCACCGACAAGAGCATTTTAATTCACTGCTGTCCTGTCATGAATCTGTGAAATGGAAGGTGGGAGATAAATATTTTCTTTGTTCAGTGCTTTTAGCATGAGACCATCTTTTTCCAAGCAGTTCAAGTAACTCCAAAAGCGACGATCTTGCGCTTTAGGTTAATGACGTGATTCAGACAGTAGATGAAATGCATAAAGCAGTAAACCCTTCATGCAAGAGAATCTGACCCATTGAGTATGTACCATCTGCACAGAGAATACAGCTTAGACTTTATTTTATCCTTAACTCTCTTTATGGCTGCGATGAGTATGAAGTTAGAGCAAAACCACTGTTGACTGACAGAAGGAGGCCACGGGTTCAGTTATTCAGCAATGTCTCCTATGAACTTCTAGAACTTTATGGAAAGTAGCTGATAGATCTGGTGATGTTAACATAAATATGTGACATAAATCCATACACAAGAAATTATCTCCATCATTTTCTTCCAGATGGTTCCTGACTCATCAAGAAAAATGTATCATCAGAAAATTAGGCTACCACTCCAAGCTGGTAAAGTTTGGAGGAAGGTGGTTAAATGTCAATTCCTCAGAAGGTTAGTTTTGTGGAACAGCAAATTTAAATGAAATGTCTAGATTTGGGAATCTCAGAATGTTTAATTTCTTTGATAAAACTGTTTTCTCGTTTCCAAACGTATCCTTTCTACATATGGATTTGTTAGCTTTGTAAAGATACTTTTATACCCACAAACTTATGCACGTGAACAAAAAAAGAAAAGAAAGAAAAGTTTATTTCTGTTTGTTCCAAATATTAGAGGAGCTAAAATGGTAATGGTTCACAAAATTGCAAGGAACAAAAACTTCACTTTCTACTTAACCATATTGTTAAATTAGCATCTGGCTCTCCTCTAAGGAGGCATCTGATAATCTCCAACAGAAGAACTCACATGCCCTCCTGGCATTCCCTGGTATTAAAACCAGAGATGTTGAATTAATTTTGTGATAAGGTCTTTTTCCCAGATAGTTAGAACTAAAAGCCAAATGGACTATAACGAATGTTAACTTTAATTTGATAAAGCCCTGCCTTTAAAGGCACAAACAAGTGAAAACTTGTCTGCTTGAGTCCATCCACATGTTCATATGCTGAACAAATAGGAAATGGTTCACAATACGAAAATGCCCAGATAGCAGTGTAATAGAAACACTTGGGCAGATAATTTAGTTAGTGTCAGAATTGCTTCTCAATTGAATCTATTTTGTCGATTTCCATGAAGCATCTGGGAATCTCTAAATTTCTTTCCCCAGGCATTGAAATGAAATTGATCACCTACTGTTTTAACAGAACTAATCTAATGTTGTGATTAGTTAAAAATCTTTCAGAGGAAGGAGATGAGACAGAAATAGATTGAAAGCATTCTGGCATCTATAGGAGTTAAAACGCACTTGCTTCCCCTCTCTGTGATTCCTAATTGAATTCTGTAGAAGCAGGTTGTAACCTTTCTTTCAGCACCTGATGGAAATGTATTGTATCATTGCCCGCCCTTCAAGATCAAGGCACCCACCTTCTGCTCCGTGACTCAATAGTGAGTAACGAGGGGAATGAGTTATGAAGCCACAGGAGCTGGCTTGACTAATGAATTCTGTTGTTGTCAAAGTGCTCCTTTGGATGTACAGTGGGGAGTGGGAGATGGGCATTAGAGGAAGAGGAAGAAAGGAAGTCAGGGGGAAATGACGTTTTGGGTGATGAGGAGTCAAAATTGTTTTATCATCCATATGATGGGCATGTTTAAGCTATGTTGCAAGAACTTATGTATATTGCTGCTTTGGAAATGAGGTAAGAGGAATCTTAAGAGGTCATGGACAGTTTGCTGGAAGGAAAAGGTAAAGAGATGATTTGGGTTCTAATTGACAAGCAGCTGAATATGAGTCAGCAGTGTGCCCAGGTGGCCAAGAAAGCCAATGGCATCCTGGCTTGTGTTAGAAATAGTGTGACCAGCAGAAGTAGGGAGTTGATTGTCCCCCTGTACTCAGCACTGGTGAGACCACACCTTGAGTATCGTGTCCAGTTCTGGGCACCTCAATACAAGAGAGATCTCGCGGTGCTGGAGAGAGTGCAGAGGAGGGCAATGGGGCTGGTGAAGGGCCTGGAGAATAAATCTTATGAAGAGCGACTNGAATGACAGAAAAAAATCTAGCTTCTTAACCTAGATAACTTTTCTAGGCATGTGCATGGCTAATAATACTTATCAGTAAGAAGTTTTCTCTTCTCCCATACACGAACATGTTAGGAGCAGTGAAGAGTCAGTCATCTTTGTAATGGTGATAAGTGTAGAGCATTCAGACTCTCAGTCATTTTTCATATATTCAAATCCTGTTTCAGTAGCATAGAGGAGAAACTGAGCTCCACGGACATTGTCTCTAATGGGCTCAAATGCTTCTCAAAATGGTTTCAGCCACTACAAGTCAATGTTTTATTAAGGCTGTAGATAAGAACAAAGTGAACTTGCCTAAAATACTTTCCCTTGATCCAGGTTATGGGCAACCCCACACAGATGGATTTGCGGCTTCAGCTGCATTAAAGCAGACAGACCAACCAATGCCAATCACTAATGAGAAGATGGTAGGCTCCCAAAGCCTGCCTCTGGGCTGTCCTGGCCAAGAACCTGGGGATTCATACAGGACTACTGTGAAGTCTGGCACAATAAGAAGGCAGCCAGATCACACACACAGAAAATCTGGATGCTGTGTTAGGACCTTATTGTTAGTGATTGTAATGGATTTTGTTGGAGATTGGCTATGTTTTGGGGACCCAATGTTCATCGTAATTCTGTACGACTTAGGTACTGGCGTGAATTGAAATGAGGTTTCCTGATTCTTGCTATTCCTCTGTGGTAAAATATTTTGAGAACTAATGAAAACAAAGAGATCTGCAAATTTTATGCTCCTGGACAGATAGGCTTCTTTGGCTTCTGTGAAAACACAAGGTATCCTGAAGACTTAATGTGCAGGAGTTCCAAAACTGAATTAGAATTGTCTGTTTCCTTTTCTCTTTTTGCCCAGTAACTCAGCGGCAGCGCACAGGAGGTGCGCAGTCAGCTCTTTCCCATCCCTGTCTCAGAATTTCATATGGGTAAGGCTGCTCGAATGCAGTATGTTTCACTTGGTGAACAACCTTCTAAGGTTTGCATGAGTGTTGCCCCAACAGCATTAGCCTTTTTCTTTTTTCTTTTTTTTTTTTTTTATTGAGAAGGAAGGAGGTCTAAAAGAGGAACAGAACAATGGAAATCAAAACGATTCATCAGGGATTTTTCCATCCATTTCACAGAAGCATGTCAGATGGGTTTCTGACAGCAAAATGTAGCAGCAGGCTGAGATGCTCATGATTCTCCTAAGTCTCATACATCATGCTTGTTTAAAATAAAACACCAAAGAAAATCAACAAAAAACAAACATAAAAACCCCACCGAGATCTTGTCATTGAAGTTCATGTCTTGTTAAGTACATTCATTATTGTACAAAAAGTGCTGAGGACACTTATTTGTGTGCTGAAATGAATAATTGATTTTTCACCCAATACCCACAACAACAAATCAAAGGAAAAATCAGCTCTGATAACATTTAATTGGGGAGTGTTATTACAGAAACAGACAGAAAAACATCTCTTCTTTATCATACAAAATGTTCTGTACAATCTGAAATATTTTTCTTATTCTAGGTTCATAAGGAAAGTAAAGGAAATTATGGGCTATATTAATAATCCATTGGAGTTCTCTGGCCTGTTAACCCATTGGATGGTACAGCCACATAGTAAACTCTGTTCTTGGGTTTAATCCCTCCCCATCTGGCAATACTATAGCCAGAAGGCTATCAAATCTAATAACTCTTTTTTTCTGGTGGACAACTTGCTTCTGAGTCCCATTTGAAAACCCATGACCAAGCAAAGGCCTGTCCAAAAATTAAATGGGAAATACTCACCACAAAGAGGGAAAACCACAGAGAGGTGGGCTTGTTCTTTGGTTGTCTTCTACATTTCTTATGTCCTTACCACTTCAGTTTTTCAAATTCCTATAAGTAATCATCTTATGTGTCTTAGGTCTTGAGGGCTAAATCTATATTGTGTAAGATCTTTTGAGGGACCAGACAAGGTCCCAGATACCCTTTTTGCTAGCTAGGTGTTCTGCACCCCTTTCTATACACCCTGTGTCTGCATGTGATAGAGTGCTAAGAAATCCTTCTCTTCTATTCTAGTGAAAGTTTTCTATTTTCAAGGGTATTCCTACTTTAAGAACAGGAATTTTTTCCAAACTGAACCCTGTAGCCAGATACTCTGTGTGTTGCAGTTAAGTCAACATAATGCCTGTCATTGCCATTGACAAATGTGCATCCAGAAGTAATATTCTATCAGTAGTTTGGAGCAGATCAAAAAAGATAATGTGTATTGAAATTATGAAAAGGAGTTTGGGCTTGCTGTTTCATAATGTGACAATTCTGTTGTTGGTAAACCTTCTTTTCAGTGTCAGATTCTTGTGCCTTCTGTCCTGTTGAATCAGGCCTTCGAATTACTGACACAAGTTGCTATATACAGTGCCTTTCTTAATAAATGCCCCCTAATCCTCAAAATCCTTTGAGAGGTTGTCCTGTTACCTGCTCTCTCACAAGAGTACTGCTGAAGCCAGTAATTTGATAATTGAGAATTTTCTTTCTCTTTGGAGGATGGTTCTAATTTTGACATCACAACAAATGAACTTCTCTGAGAAGTGCTGGAAACGAATCTCAGACAGATACTGACTGAAAGAAATCTCTTCAAGTGTGCTCCACTGTAAACTAGATCTTTGGCTGGTGAGAATTGACATGTTTCCTGCAAAGCTTGCAGAGCTGTAACAGCTGCAGGTCTGGAGCAGAGCTAGCTCCCGCTCTTTTTAGCATGTGAGGAATTGTTCTCCACTGTGTTCTGCAATGTCTCAGCTACAGCTATTCTTCAATGTCTGTTTTGTGCTAAGATGAGTTGGTTTTTTTTCCTCCAACTCCCTCATTGATCAGACAAAGTGTTAACTTTTAATTAAGTTTTGTACCTACTAGAGATGTTGCAAGTATAATGTTATTTTTTATTTCATCTGATGAGGTGTAAAAATAAGGGATTTGTAGACAGTCATAAGGAAAGGACAGTATAGAAATGTACTAAATGTACTTGAATGCTGATAGAGCAGAAAGAGAGAATGTTAAGAGAAGTTTTCCTTGCCAGAGTTCATTGGCAAAAAGATTTTCCTTTTGTGTTTGACTTTTTATGTAGCTGATGCTAAACTTGCTTTTGTGTATCACCATTTTCAGTTGTTTCTTAAGGCCCTAGAATTTTAGCAATAGTTTATTCCCCTTTGTTGTATTTTAATGATGCTCTGGGTTTATTTTTTTAGTTGAGGACTTTTTTTTCTCCTTTGGCATTTTGACAAAACACTCAACTCATCGTAGTGTGTATTTGCCTGTGTGAAGGGCGTCTGCTTCATCACTGGATGTAAGAGGAGTGGTTGGCTTCTGTAGGCTTATTTCAAATTATATCACTGGCTTGTGTCGATTGGCTAATTCAGTTTGGTTTCCTCTGGGTTTATGTCCCCGTATAATTCCCCACTATGTGCAGGAGTTAGCTGTTATTGTTTCCCTTTCTATACTAGAAGGTAAAAATTTCTACCTAATGGGATTACTCCCGTATTGCTTGCCCACACCAATCCCAGGGGATTTGAATGAAAGAAAGCAAAGGACCGATGATACTCTCCCTCCTCTTCCTTGACCAAGCTACAACCCTAATGCAGACACTTAACATGTGAGTGACCTTCATTGTCTCCTGGCTTCTGGCTTCAACCACAGGCAGGGGATAATGACTTGCCTCCTCTATCATGCCATTACATAGAGATTTCTGCAGGGTGGCAGAGATTTTTTTACACTTCCACAAGTCTTGGGGAGCCTTTAAGATTATTATTTTTTTCATCTCCACTGAAAAACAAACTGAACAGCAGGCAACTTTTCATATCATTTGCCCCATTTGCAGTGAGCACACTGAAGGTTTTCTTCCTAGGACCATTTGTAAACATGAAGCATGATCATATATCAAAGAAGATATGATTTTGCAGCTCAAACCAAATGTTTTCAGTAAGATCCCAGAAGAGCTTTGTTTTGTGTAACATCATTGGAATTCCTTTGTTCCCTGGCCACATTTATCTAGCAAGGGTTATGTGGGACAGCCTCAGAAGTTTTTTTCTCAATTTGTATTTAGGGTCTTGAAATTATTTTTCATTAAAAGCTACATTGATCTTCTGGATGTAATTACATCTGTCTTCCTGTAATTATGAATTTCTTAATAGCTTTATGAAGGGCTCCTTATTCCATCTTAAGTGCCATTTGGATGCCCTTTTTCCTCTTACACAGATTGAATCAGTAATAATAGAGCTTACAGAACTTCAGCAAGTGCTCTACATACGGTGATCATTTCACTCACCTGTGAAATGCAACCATTTCTGGAGGGGAAGGCACTGAATATTTTAACAGGATCTTTTGAGAACAGCATGACTTTATGAAAGAACAGAATTGGGAAGTCTAAGTAACTCATATTTGTACAAAAGTTCTGGGTCAAAGAATTTTCTAAATTTTTCTGTTTCTGACCCTGGAAATACAATCTGGAGACTCCTTTTCAGGAGAATTTTCCTCATGATCTGGTATCTCAATAATGTCTCATCTTGGACATCCAAAACTTGAGACTTTCAGCAGTGACGGGAAAGACAACCACACTGGACCGTGTGGCAACTGGAAGGTGCCTTTTCTCTGAATGAGGGATTTGCTTGTGACCCAGCCACAGAGGAACGGCTGTTCTGCCCTCAGCCTGTGATACATAAGTGCTGCTTCTCTTATCAAATTGACTCTGTCAAAGCCCTGATGTAACCGTTATTTGTTAGCACATAACTAATGCTGTATTGCCTCGTCACACAAAAGTTCTTTAAGGCACCTGGAGGATTATCATAAATGTTCAGCACCTTTAGCAGCGTTTGACAGAAAAACACCTGTGTTGACTGAGAAGGGCTGGTTGCTTTCTTTGCCTTCCTCAAATTCCCTTTTGCGTTTTTATCTTCTCAGGTTAATTCTTACCAGTTTCAACTTCTGCATGTTGCTGCCCCAGGGACAAAAGCAGTCAGAGAATCTGTGAAATTTCCTCCCCCTGGGAGAGCCACAATACATCTCCAGTCACTGAGAAAGGGTGAAGTTTTCTCTTCTTGGGGGGTGTGTGTGTGTGTGACTTCCCCATTCCATTGCCATCAGCAGGAGGGTAATTCCAGTCACTGGCGGGAGCAACTGCAACTGTCAAATACATTGTGCTGGGTTTTCAACCCCTCCAAACTTATATCTCGGGCAGCATCGAGGAGAGGAGCCTCACACCCTGCTGATGGCTGGCTGCAGAAAGCGCCTGTGGCTAAATCAAAGTGACACTGATCCTCTGCCACGGCACTCCGTTTTGCGGAATGGTGTCCTTTGGCAGCAGGTGGCAGTTTGGATGGGCTGTCAGAGGCATCAGAAAACCTCAGGGAAGAAAGTGAAGTCTGACACAGAGAAGACAGTAATCAGTTAAGCTGCATACACGTAGGCAATTGATGTTACGTTTTAGATGGCAGTGGATGCTCCATCTGGCCATAGATGCACTCACCTTCCTGCTGAGAGCATCTGTTTGCGGTCAGTGAAGGTTTAACAGATATTTTAATCATTGGTCCCACTGTTAAATCCTCATTTGCAGTGGCATTTCCCAACTTCCAGACTTCTCTCAAAACTCTCTTGTGCTAAGAGCTCCGCTCCGCCTTTTTTCCATGAAGGATATAGTGGGCAAGAAGATGATAACAAACACCCATCACACCTTCATAATTTATTAGAGCCAACAACACTGGGTTTAGTGCCAGCAGTATAGACAGGTAACATTGGTATGGCCACGTTTATTTGGAATGATTTAGGCCACAAAACACTAACAAACTACTTGCAGTTGCACGGTTCCCAGCAACGTGCTTGAGAAGCTGGACCTCCTGGCTCCCCTCAAGATCCACAGTGTGACAGCCAAGTTGCTGTGCTGCACATGAAACTTGCAGCCCCAGCATGAGGCTAGACAGCTCTGCACTACAAAATCGTCACTACTGTCCAAGCTAGGCACAGAAATGGAATGCAACTGCCTCTGCTGCCCAGCCCACTAAGCTTTGGGAAATATAGCTAATGTGTATCTATAGTAAATACCAGCCTTAATGCTTTGAACCAGTTCAAAGACATTGGTGTCAAAGAGTTCTTTGAAAAGCTTCTTTCTTCTGCATGCTGCAGTAATTACATAAAGTCATGACAACCCCTATGCATAAGGGAAAAGTACAAATATTCTTTGAAAGTCCTTGACCTGCCGTGGGGACAGACACATTTCCTTTTGCATCCCTACAGCCTTTGAACAAATAGAACTGTTGCTTTGCCTTTGTTTAGCTTTCCCTCCTGGTATCAGCTAGGTTTATTCTGACTCTGATTTAATTTCCAGTGAGATTCTTTCTCTTTGCTTAAACTGTAGTAAATGCAAAACCCTCGTCATCTACTGATCCATGGAACAGCCCGAGGACAGGTTTCTTTTGCCATTCCAGTAGCTCCCACTCAGGTGACTGTTTCTTGGGATCCTCTACCTCTAAATGTTTTGGCTTTTTTCTTCAGACAGAGGCTAGGTTCTTTGTGTATGCTCTAAATACCTGAAAAAAACAATGCAAATCAGCTTTAAGGAAACTGCACACAGGTGAGCCTGAAGTAAGACACCCTGTCTTTTCTGGAGGTCTTATTAGCTTGAATGTACAGCAGCTATTCAGCATCCAAGTTCAGAGTGCATGCAGGGAGAGCTTAAGTCTGCCCGTGAAGAACCTTTCACTCTGTTACCTATTCCCAGCTGCATTCTGTCTGACTGAAGCTGATGGTCTTTTTGGCATGGATTCAGATCGGGGCATAGTCATACTGGTGTTTCTTGGTGCTAAGGTGTCCAGGAGAACTGGCAGCAATTTTAAGTAAGAGCTTGTCCTTGAAATGATGTCCTGTTCCACCTCACTGACCATCTTGTAGTTGGCAGGATTTTACTTTTTTTGAAATATTGTAATAGTTTTTTTAAAAATAATTTCTTTATTTACTTTTTTGGGAGATATTGTACTAAAATTTGTTTTGTTTTTAATTTGAAGATGGTTTTGTTTGTTGTTGTTCTGTTTGGTTTTGCATTTTAGTGAAGACCATAAAGTTACTGTAGTAAATAATGTGGAGCTGTTGTTCAATGTTGAATTTTTTTACGCCCTTTGTGGTTTTTTTTTTTTTTAAGCTGGGAATACACATGGTGTTTTAAATGAGAGCTTCGATGCTTTAAATAGCCAAGATTGACACTTGGGCTGACAGTAAAAAATAGATGTTGCTCTGGTTTGTGTCAGGTATATCAATGTATTTCCATAAAAGATAGATGCTTTCTTTTGTTTAATTGTAACGAAAGGCACTGTTTTCTCTATGTATTTAGATTAACATCCTGTCCCTGTGTGTTTGAAAACAAAATGAGTCCAGACTCAATGCAACTGACTTGCTTGGAAACATTTCATGGAGCTCAGTATGAGAACTAGTCCAAGAGAATGATTGAAAAGGGGTGTCCCTTTTCTGACCAGGTTGTTGTTGAAGCACAGGAGAAGGAGTAGCAGAAAGATATGGGCTTTAGGTGCTAAGTATCACTGTTCCCAAATACAACTAGTATCTTTCTGACTATCTTTCATCCCCTGATGAAAGTTATTTCCCTGCTCATGTCAGCTCTGGTGCAGTATTATAACTGCAATCTCAGGCACAAATACAGGTTGGGTGGAGAATGGCTGGAGAGCAGCCCTGAGGAGAAGGACTTGGAAGTGATGATAGATGAGAAGCTCAATATGAACCAGCAGTGCACACTGGCAGTGCAGAAAGTCAAGCCCATCCTGGGCGGCATCAAAAGAAGGGGCAGCAGGTCACAGGAGGGGATTCTATCCCACTATTCTGCGCTCATGAGACCCCACCTGGAGAACTGTGTCCAGCTCTGGAGTCCTCAACATAGAAAGGACATGGACCTGTTGGAACGGGTCCAGGAGAGGGCCATGAAGATGCTCAGAGGGCTGGAGGACCTCTGTTCTGAAGACAGGCTGGGAGAGTTGGGGTTGTTCAGCCTGGAGAAGAGAAGGCTACAAGGAGACCTTGTAGCAGCCTTCCAGTAGGCTACAGGAGAGATGGAGAAGGGACTCTTTGTCAGGAAGTGTAATGACAGGACAAGGGTAAGGGTTTTAAATTGGAAGAGGGGAGATTTAAACTAGATACCAGAAAGAAATTCTTTGCTGTGAGGGTGGTGAGACACTGGAACAGGTTGCCCAGAAAAGTTGTGGCTGCTCCATCCCTGGAGGGGTTCAAGGCCAGGCTGGATGGGGCTTTGAGCAACCTGGTCTGGTGGGAGGTGTCCCTGCCCATGGCAGGGGATTGGAACTGGATGATCTTTAAGGTCCTTTCCAACTCTAACCATTCTATGATAACACTGGACCTGGATTCAGGTTTTTGAATTCTGGTCCTGTTTCTGCCACTGACCCATGGTGTGTACGTGTAACCCAGCCCCATCCACAGCCTCTCTCTGTATAATCTTCCTAACTTTCCAAAGGGATGTTCTGAACAGCCTGTTACAAATGTGTCAGGAGGAAGGGTTTTGAGGTGCTTACCTTTACTTTCCCTATAATCAAGCTTAAAACCAGAAACCCTGGGGAGAAAGTGGGGAAATTATGTTATGCTTGGATGGATTTAAAAATGCAAAGAAAAAACACAAGCTATTTCAGCTTTCAGTGTTATATTTAAAATCTGTTGAATAGATGCCTAGAATTCAGTTCAAAATGAGAAATCAAAGAAGATTTTTTTATACATTACTATTATATATTACCAAACCTTCCCCAGACTCTCTTCCCCAGTGAAATGTCAGCTGAACAGGGCATAGTGTATTTCTGTGTGGCTAGAAATTCTATTCCCTCAAAACCACATTTTGCAATTACTACTTTATTTCACCTATGTTTTTCTGGAGCAGAACTAATCTAATCGCAGCACTTAGATTGACAGGATCTATAAGTATTGTCAAAATAATAATAATAATAGTAACGAGAAGGGCTGTTCAAGTGTCTCTGCTGGTTTAGCCATACAATTCTTTAATGTGTTTTAATCCTTTTGCTGCTGTCTCAATTCTTAACAGTGCTTGAAGGCAGCATCTGCAACTAAATATTTCCCAGCCCTAAAATAAACTTTGTGGAATGAAACAGTAACCCTGGAGATAGCCATTCGGGTCATTTTTCAGGGCTCTATAATCAGTGTTTCATCACAAAGCTTTTTGTATTTGCTCCCAATATTATTTTGCTTTATTGTGTTCCTGTGATTGTAGTTCTTATTCTAATACGCTTCACATATTTTCCTTGGAATATAATCCTCTTCTGTGCAGATTTGAGCATGTTGGCTTTCACAAATGCAATTTATTTTTCAATTGGTTTATCAAAGAGCACAGTCATCTACCTGGATTAAATGAGCACATTAGGAAATTAAAACTTTTAGCTGATTTTAGAATGCAGTTTACATTGGTTTTTAGTCAAATCTTTTATTTTTCTTCTATGCCAGACTCACTGGTCTGTAATGTAATACATTATGCACACAGACAAATGAACTGGAACAACATTACCTTTCTTCTGAGTAACAGATTATTTTTACTCTGTGCGTGCAGTGGTCTGTCTTCCTGTTGATGTATCCTGAGGATAGGGAAGAAATTTATGACAGTCCTACTGCAAAGGCTAATGGAAGTTAGATGCATTTTCCTGCCCTCTGGCAGCTTTCTCGGAACCAAGAACAAAAGTGAAAAGTGCAACATATTGTGACACTGGGCATTTAAAGTAAATTCCAAAGAATTTTCAGGCAAAGGACTATACTCTCATCTCTGAAACTTTGATTGATTTCAGCTAATGTGGAAGAGTGATTTGTATAAGAGATTTTTACCAAGATTTAGGCAAGTGGGATTTTGGAATTGTTTAATTAACAGAACTCATCTGTTTAGGAATTTATCAGATTAATCAACTCAGTGTTTCCCCTCAATTTTTTTCCCTATTAATTTCTACTGTGGTATCAGAGTACTTTTGAAACTCTGCCCAACTTATTTTTATCTTGTTAAATTTCTCCAACTCTTGGGAAAAAATATTGGATCATTAGTTGTGATACTGCACTTTTAAATGAATAGTACACATTTTTCTTCACAAAGCTTGTAGATGTCTTCTTTTTTTTTTTTTTTTATTGAAGCAAGCCAACTGTATCTTACAATAGTAGTTTAAGTGGAGTTTGAAATACTTTGGCAGTGTGATGACTTAATCTCTGTAATTTGACATGGAGTGTATTTCCACACCGAGGTCAGACTGACATGTAGACACCAGCCAGTCTGTGATGGAAGGACACCTTGGTCTTAGTCAAACCCAAAAGCTCAAATGTTGAGTGTTTTGTTTCCCATGGCCTTGGTAAATATGGATATGTTAGATACACGGTTACAGTGTCCTACTCTGCATCAGGAAACGTGAATTTAAGTTCCACTTCAGATTTGTTTGAAGAGGAATGAATGCTCAGCTGTTTTGCCATGCATCTACTATTGGGATCCCAATATATCACAAAGCAAGTTTCAGGATTAGGCCTTTTGGTTCATATTTGCAAAAATAATGTAGTGTACTTTGTCCCTAATGTCACTCACAAAATTGTCCAAGCATATAAGATGCCTTCGCATTATCAAAATCAGCTGAGTACTGAGGGGGTAAGTAATTTCATGAGCTTAGTCTTGTTTCTCCTATTCATCAACTCCCTGTTTGGAATAAAATAAAAAAAAAAAAAAAAAAAAAGGAAGATAATAGCAGTTTTTTTATGTCACAGGAGGATTGTGAAGACTGATACATTAAAGATTATAAGACGGTAGCAGTGAAGAGGGCCCTGCAAGTTTCTTCTCTGGATATAATTAACAAATTCTGCAAGGCAAGTATGCATACGCTCACTTTAACATGTTTTGCAGTAGGAGGAAGAATTAAATCTGTGCTTAATCTGAAGCTCATGCTCAAGTGCTTTGTTGAATCAGGCTCTGTAATAACAATCCAGCATCTTCAAAATAGTGTTTCTCTATTCCTGTGTTCCTGACTAAATTGAGCAATGTACTGTTTAATTACATCAGGGCCACTGAATTCAGCTCACTTACAGGTAGTATTTCAGATTTCACTGTTCCCTTAGCTAACAGATGTGACATCTTTACATTAGAACAAGTTTTTAATCCTCTAAATAACAAGCCTCCCTTGTAAGTAATTAAGTATGAGAAAGCAAAAAACACATCTCGGAAAGGTATTTTGCCAATAAAGCTGTAGCAAGAGCAGAATGGCATTTTTAAATCAGCCTGAAATCAGGCTCATAATTACGCAACTTCTGCCTTAATTTAATGGAAAGTGGAATGAAATTCATAAGAGCATAGCTATTATGAATTTTCATTAAAATCAGTGGAAAACACAGGTGCTGAAAACTAGGTTGACTTGGAGACCTGTCTTTGAGTTGGGACATCCTATTTTACAGGCGTACGAGATGACTGCTGCCCGGTCTCAGTGCAGTGAGTGGAAGGCAGGTTGGAGAATAAACCTCGTGAGCTGCATGGGGCTTTCATCTGAGAGATGATTTCATCTGGAGAATAAATCTTATGAGGAGCCATTGAAGGAGCTGTGACTGTTCAGTTGAAGAGGAGGCCGAAGGGAGACCTCNGTAGAAACATCACCCATATCTGATAGTCAGGGAAATGAATAAGGACTGGTTCCCTTTCCCTAGCAAGCATTTTCTGAACTGATCCTGAGCTGACAAATTCTCAGGCTCAAATAAGAGGAGCAGAGGCAGAATCGGGAAGGATTTCATGGATGCTGGTAGAAAGAGTTACTGTCCTAAAAAATCAGAGGGATTTGGAGGTCAAATAAAGGAGAGAAATAGTAGCCAAAAGAAGGGACGGATCAAAAAAGGGCATGAACTTTTAAAGATTATGGGATTTAGATGCACAACTCCTATTTGTGTCATGGGATGCATACCTCCAGCTGTATGCACAACTGGGAGATGGTGCAGGCATTAGGTATCATGTCTGCTGTAAAAATCATCAAACTCCACTTTAATTCAGTTTGTAGAGATTAAATAGGCCTCTCCAGGGCTGTGAAAAGATCACTTGTCTAGTAGTGAGGTCTAAAGACTAACCAAATTGCAATTTCACTGATTGTGCAAGTCCTGCATGGACACAGAGTAAGTGGCATTACTGTCTTGTTCACCTAAATGTTTCAGAAAACATGTAAAATAAACCAAGAAGTGTCTCACACCTGTACCTTTAAATCTAACCAAAGAGAATAGGGAGTGCAACAAAGATAATATGAAAACAGGGTTTGAGCCAGCAGCCTGACTCTAACCTGACTTTATCTATTGATGAATGCAAATTCTTCCCTTGATAAATTAAGTCAAGCTTTGATGAAATATACTAATCAATCCATTTGTGTATTTAAGGTTTCTTGTATAAGCAATGTCAAACAAGACAATGTGTCCAGGCTCACTGTGCTCTTCATAAATCCTTTAGCATTTCCCTACTTGGAGGTATATGTTTTATGGGAATTGATGATTTGGAATAGGTTCATCATTCATTTAGCTACAAAAAAGAGCAGGGGGTAGATATGATAAATTGGTAACTACAGGCATCAACATATTTTTAATTCTCTTGATCAATTGCTTTCCTCAGACTGTGGCTGCAATGCAGGTGGTTGTGGTAGTTCACAGGCTTTAATAACGCAAAAGTGTTTAAATAAACAGTTGTGGGCTTTTTCACACATTTTACTGGGTAGATACAGTACATTTTAAAATGCTATGTTATTCATAAAAAGGCCATAAAGACTGCATTTCAGCTGAGACCAGACTGCACCATCAGACTTGCTCAATAAGTGTCTGTCACGATGTTCAATCTCGCTGCCCCAAATAATGGAGTAGCAATTCCTACTTTGAAAAAAATCTCTCCAGTAGATTAAGATTCTTTGTGTCCAGTTTATGTCTGAGTGGCAAAAAGTTACAGGTATGCCACTAGACACTTGCTCTGGAACTGTTTTCAAGTTTTTCATTTTTTTCCTACAATGAAACCCCATCTAATGAATTTTCTCCTCTGACAATCTGCTGGAGATGTTTTCGGAGATATTCTGCTCCCACATACATTTCACGAACATTTCTCCTAAAGGCTTAGAGTAATATTTGCATATGTATTCCAAATGAGCCCTATAAAAAGGGTATCCTCTGCTTTTTGAATCACTAGGTTTCTTTTTCAAATCTCCCCTCAGCTGGATTTCTGCTACTGTTGTTAGGACACAAGGTTCATTGAAGTGAACAGATATCAAAAAACTTCGCATTAGCCCTTTCTCCTTTGAGATAACATTATCTTACCTGAATTAGGCCATGTATGCTCCAGGCAATGAGAGATGATCTCAGGGTAACAGTGGCACGGGCGATCACAGAGGTTAGGAAAGTGGGACTAATTAGCTTTCTGCAGAAACAAAACAGTGTATTTCGGGGATAGCATCAGGCAAGTGCCACTGTACTGCTCTGGGACCAGGTCAGTATCTCTGAACGATGTTAGGCAGTTGTACTCTGTGGGTTATTTGAGCTCTAGAATTTGCACATCACTTACCGTTGTAAATGTCCATAAGGTCTTCAGAGGCCCCTGCTACCGTAATGAGCTGTTTAACTCACTGGAGCAAGGCCAACAAAATGGAGAAAATACAGAGTGTGGTAGGTCTTCTCTCTGAAATTAGATTGCTTAGAGGACATTAGGAAATGACAAAAATTATTTGCACTAAATAGTCATAATCATTAGTTTTGATTGTTTCAGTTAATGTTATCATTTAAACAGAGAGGTAAGTAAGGGTAGTGTGTGCACAGAGGAGACTCCATTTCTCTGTGATCCCCAGCGTTAAAACCTCTCTTGCAGCGGTTTCAGCCCAGCTATATCAGCTCTGTTCTGTTGTGCCTGGTTGCTAGAGAGGCACCTTTTTGAGGCATCAGTGCAACACTCATGGGTGTGACGAAGGGATTTGTGTTACTAAGGGGTTTGTGGAGGAGGTAGAGCTACTAGGTCTGTTGAGCTACTCTCGGCTGCAGTGCTGTGAAGGTAAGAAGATGTTGCTCAAATCAATGACTGCTTAAAAGTAGGTTTGCAAACAGTCTGTTCCTTACATAAGTGCTTAATGCATGACTTAGAAATACCTGTGTTTTAAAGCTTCTTGGCCATTTGCCTGCTACAGAGGATTGTATCATACATATTGTATCTGCCTAAATCACCCAAGTTTGAAAGGTGAATAGGTATTTTCCCAGGAAGGCAAGAATTAAACACCTCTCTCATCATAAGATCAGCCTTTAATTCATCTTATATCCGCTACTAGTCAAGTATGTACCAAACTGAAATGCTCAGTTCTCACAGAAACATTTTATTGCATAAAGTCACATGCTTGGAAAGAATTTCAAGTGGTCATTTAATTCATTCATCTGTGCTAGTGTTAATCTAAATGAAGAGTTGTCCCAGTCTGCCCTAAAAGACTTTTATCTTGGTAACCTTCCCAGGATGTCCCTCAATTCCTTCTGCTAGATAGTTCCTCTTTAAAGGTGACCTGAATCCCACTCAGTTCACACACGTTAAGCGTCACTATGGTGAACACACTCTGCTCAAAGACTACTACTCTATTTCCTCCTCAAAATTCTCAAATCTGCTTTTTCCTTTATTTGTGTTCTTGCCAGATGCCGACACTTTTTTCATTCAGTGCTGAAAACTGCTTGAAGTATTCCTGCTGAAGTTTTATCTTTATAAAAGGTAAACTTTAGTGTTTATATGTGCTGATACATTTGTGGAAGAGGCTGATCATAAATGAACTTGGAAATGCATATTGCTCTAAACTCTCTCTTCTGCACAGGGACCTTTTAGATATAATCTCATTTACCCTATTTTGACTTTATTAATATTTTACAGTTTTCTTCAAGGTGTTTTTTGTCTCTGTCCTTGTCTCTCCCCTGGCTTTGGGGACCTGTGTTTGAAACTTCGCTAATTGCTTATGTCAGTGTCTTCCGGGACAGAATGCTCTAGCATCTGAAAAGTCTGGGGGGTTGTGTGAGAAGAATTTCTCAGCCTAAAAAGGATAGGTTTGGGTGGATAAAATGCAACAAAGCAACATACGTAGGACATGTACCAGTTTTTTCAACAGTGCTTTAAAAGCAGCAGAGTTTTTGAGTCTATGACTGAGACAAAGACAAGAACAAAGCCTGAAGACCTATGAAAAACTTTTACTTTCCATAAAGGGTTATCGATGTCCATGCAGATGATTTATTTGTCTTTCAGGCAGGGGCTGGTTTCAAGAGGTCAAGGAATCATCAACAAGCCACTGGTATGCAAACCTTAAGGGTTTGCCTTTTGTTGTAGCACTGCTTAGGTTTTACATGTGCAGCTGAAGAAATACACATTTCTGGTGGCACTGGGATTCAGTGGGGATGGAAACAGTATCTGAAATTTTGAATCCAAACCCCAGCTGAAATCACATCCCAGTGTGAAGCAAATAAGTTTGTCATTTATTACTGGCAAGCTGGATACCTGCTTCCTCACAGCTTTGACTATTAACAGTGAGCTGCTTAACTGAAACACGACATGCATTCGAGGGGATGTCAGTTTTCTTTTCCAGTTTGAAAATGCCAACATTTACCTCAACTAATTTCTCTGGCTGGGTGACTTTACAGCTTAATTTTATGTCTGGAGAAAAATCGAATTTAGAGTCAAGGTTTTGTCTAACTTCTTTCTCCCACAACTCTCTGTAACTCTCCACTCCTGACAAGGAAGGAGGTATTAGAGGAATTTTTGTAAGAAAGGAGTTGTCCATTCTGGCTCCTCAAGATGAAGTGTTCTTCAAGTGTCCCCCTTGATCTGTGCTTTGTCCTTTTGGCTCTGTCATATGTTTGAGCACCAAATCAGAAGTAGTTATTCACCTTGAGAATACATGAAATCTAACAGTATTGGCTTCAGAGACACTGAGAGTGGAGCAGGGGATGTGACCCAGTGGCTGCAAGTCACTGGTCTGAGGGTAGAGCAGCCCTGAAAATATTGAGCATGGGCAGCTCAGTTTTGTTCAACCTGTGATGCAGCCCCATACAGGTCACCTATTCGCAGCTGCATCCCCCCGTGTTCTCTCCTCCTGAAGGGCTCCAACAGCACTTTCCCAAGTGGGGACATATGGGGGAATAAGAATATGCCTGAGAAGGAGGAAAAAAGCACAGGGAAGAAAATCTTGGGGAGTTTTTTATAAAGAGTTAGTGTAACATCCCGCAGTCTGCAGGGACGCCTTGTTCATTTTCGTGCTTTTATCTACATAAATTAATCCAGCATACATCTGGATCCCAGAGTTTTAGGAACACATCTAGTATTCTGTGTCCATGTGCTGCTAAATCACTATTTTGTTTTGCTTTTCTTTGCAGTGAAATTAAAACTCAGCAATGTGTAGAAGTAATTCCTTGTGCTCTGCAATTGTGACATTTGCCTTTTTGGCTGAGACAGGAGATTGAAATAGAGATGCTAAGGTTTGTACTGAGGAATGTGGCATTCTCAGCAAGGAACAGCTAAGGTCCTCTGGGGTTCAGTGTCATGGAGACAGAATTTGTAATATGTCACTACTGGATTTCATATTCATTAGTGTTCGTTTGCACTGACATTATACTGCCCAGTTTTTTTAACCTTGTCAAGTGTTTCTCAAGTTTCAAGCAATTCTCTTTCATCAAAACACAAGAATCGTTCATCCTCTGTAAATGTTGTTAGTTCAGTACGTGATTTGCAGAAACACAGGTTTTGAATCTGCTCTTGACCTCCTGTTGCATAACCTAAAGAACATCACCTGTCAATTCTTGCAGCAAACCTTACACTTGGCCTAAAACACCACATCAAGAATGCGTCATTGTGATGTAAAGATCTGAATTGATGGAGAATTGTAACATTTCCCCTAATATTCTGGTTTTGACCATAGGTGGTAATACAGCATCTTATTAAGCACCTTGTTTCACTTTGAAAATGTCATGCTTCGTACAACTTCCTTCAAAACACAACATGTAGTGTTAAGCATTGGGTAGTATAATAAATATTAATCAGGAGATCGACACTAGATAATATTTTCATGTATCCAATAAAATTTTAGTGTGATATAACAGGCAGTGAAATTGGTAGAGGAGCACTTAGATTAATTGTTTCAAAGGGAATAGACTTTTTCAAGAGATTTTTTAAATGCTTCTTGTACTTGGGCTGTAAATCCCGTAAGAACTCCTATGGTTGAGGATTTTAATACCTTTCTTCTTCCTCCAAAGAAGACTCCCAAACTATGAAGCATCTGCATTATGAGAAGTATTACACTCAAAAATCTTGGCTTATGGGCAAAGAAAAAGGAGACCATTTATACGTATATCTGTATGCTAAGAATTTATTGTTAATATAATAGAAATCTTAACAGTCTTATCTATACCAGTCCAGATCTAATTACCAAAAAAGAAAAATATAGTTAGAACTGTTACACACGTACTTCCCAGTTTCTACCCTTTCTCTTGTTATGCTTCCCCTTCCCCTGTTCCTTCAGGGTGCTTAGACCAGTGGTTTAATTCTGGCATTGGTGCTCGTGGGATTTTGTGGAGACTCATCAGCATCTACAAACCTTTGCAGTGTGAAACACATTGTTCATGTGGATGGTTTCTCTTTCCTCACTCTAGGATTCAGTTGGGGTGGCTTCTATGTTCTCTAATACGCTTTTTACACCTCTTACAGCTTAAAACAGGACTGTGCACCTGCACATGCCAGAGCACTGGCTCAGTACTCCAGGTCTGCTTTGGCTGGACCAGCCTTTCTCTGGCACGGGTGCAGGAGGGAAACTGCTCTCACAACCACTAATGGAAGGGAGAAGCTTTTTCCTGTCCAGACTTGTATGACTTGCTTACACAGGCATGATGAAAACATTCTCCAGAGCTAGAATCAAGAATAAATTAGTTCCTTGAGCGGGTTAGCACTGACTAGCGGTGTTTTTTCCATGTCTTTATAGTGTGGAAAACACTGCATTTTCCATCAATATCTGTGTGTTTTCCCCTAAAGACCTTCTAGGCTTGCAAGCCTAAAGCTTTGGTTCTGCCTTTGAGATCTGTGGTGCACAGTATCGGTGGAGGTTTTCTTTCTTTTCTTTTTTTTCTCTCCTTGTTTTTTGATACTAGCAATCTATGATTTTAAGGCATTTGGAAGAGGAGGAGTCGGGGGCTGAACTGAACTCATGGGAGAAGAAACTGATGTGTTGTTGAGCCTCTGGGATTAGTTCTTAGATGACCAGAAGCAATAACCCATGTGGCTGATGTTCTTATATAGGTGTCGTGACCAGTAGTTGGAGTCATTCATTGGTCAAAGACATGAAAATTATTCCAACAAGAATGTGAATGACCAACTCTGAGGTTTTATAATTGATAATTTTAAAAAGGAAGAACAAGACTAGAATATTTCTATGGCAAATAACAGAACATCTCCTTAATATGCAAAGCATTTATCTTTATGCAAGCTGTGCTTGTATGGTTTCTCTGGACAGGAATCCAAAGCAGCTGTGCTTTTCTCTTTGAATTCCTCCGCAGGTTATAATGAAGCATGCTCCCAAACTACTGAACAGCACTTAAGGCTCTATTTTTAATCTTGTCATTCTTATCTTGTTCCAAACTGCCCAAGTTTTGTACCTCATGGATTTTAAGTTGCCAACAGAATTAATAAAAAGAAGGAAGTGAGGAAAGACAGAATCCCGTTGTTCCAAAATGCAGCCAAACTCCCAGTCACATTCCTCTTGTTAACCACACACTGGAAGAAACTGCCCTCTTGCTTTGTTCAAGTGTGAAGGGTATAGAGGTGGAAAAGTTCTCAGCAGACTGAGGAAGAAATCAGCGATTGAAAATGTCCAGAAACCATATTTGTGTAGGTAGAACTAATATGTCATGGATCCTATTCTATGTGGTTTCAAATTGTTTGCAAAAGGCTGAAATTGGGTGAATGATGAGGACAGTTGGTTCATTGCGAGACTGAAAAACTACTGCTATGAAGGAAAATTCTCCTTTCTTAAAGGAGACATTTTCTGAAATTAAACATACCATTTTGAAAGAAAGATTCTGGATGCCTAACTTGGAAAAGTGCTGGTATGAGATGGTCCAGCTTTACCAAATGTGAATGTCTGGGAGTAAAAATACATAGAGTATATGGGCTGGTCCTCAGCACAAAATCACAGTAGGGTTAGTGAATCAGCCATCTGCCTAAAAATTAAAAATAAAAACATAATCCAGCTCCAGCAGGGCTGCATGCAACCACAATGCTGATGAAGAAGAGAGCTGGAGGAAGGGTCTCCACAGTCCCCTTCACCTTGCAGGGATTCTGTCCCTGTCCTGTTCAGTTTGCCTGGCCTGCTTCAGGGTGTCCCGGGACTTCTCAAAACTCTTTGTGTCCTTTTCCCAGCAGCTGCCAAGCAGGACTCTGCTGCTGTCTGCTTTCCCATTTTTTCTCTCTCACTGCAGGTCTGGTCTTGGAGGGAACTAGGAAAAAAAATCAGTTCTGTGGAAACTGCTGCAGCATGTCCAGATAATCCTCTGGGAGACAGCAGCTAAGGACCTCCTGATGCAGAGGCACTGGGCTGATCAGGTACTTCCAAAAGAGGTATGTTCATCACTGATGTGGTATCAGGGACTGTCTGTCTCCAACGTTTGCTCTTTTCCATGGACAGAAAAAGATTAGTTCCTGCTGTAGCAGCAAGGCTTGTACTGTGAAGGATATAAATTAGCATTTCATCATGCTTACCTGCCATACCTTAAGACATAAAAGCTCCATTTCTTTACAATGTTTCCCTTTATTTTAGTGGCACCCTTCCTTTCAGCAGGTACAGGTTTTACCATCACAATATCGTGTATTATTCCCTGAAGCATTCATGGAGTTTGTGTCACAGGTTTAATGGATCGAGAACTTAATTATTCTTATCATATTACATCTTCGACTGATGTCGCTTGGCCTTTTTTATTTTTTACTTATTTTTTTTAACAACAAATTGAAATACAGAAAATATTTTAAAACGTACTGCAATGCAACAGGCCAGCATTCTCCTGTCAGATACATCTCGAAGTATCCAACGCTACTGACATTTTGCTTGAATTTCTTGCTGGGTGAGAAATGCCTGGAAGCAAACCGAAATGATCTTCTGGTAGAAAGGGTGAGGTCCCTGCTGGGGTTTGTACTTTTTAGGGTGTTAATCTAATATACTGTTTAATCTAATACTTTGTTTCCATGTGAATGTAGAATTTACTTGGACAGTGGAAAAGGAAGATTGCTAATATATTTTGTATAAATATGGGATCAGACTAACTGACACTGTGTAATTTCCTTGACTGAGAGAGAATATTGCACTGAGGTGGATTTCTTTCTTTGATTTTATTTTTTTTTTCCAAAAAATATTTCCTTTAAAATTGCAGGTTTAGGCTGGCTGAATTGGTGACACTGAGTGATAATGAGCATAATCTTTCAGATAAAAAAAAAGGGAAAAAATATTGAAACCTGACAAACCGAAGTCAGACACTTTGAAATAAATAATTACATTTTCAAAAAAATTTTCATGATATCCTGTGTTGGAAAGTGCCAGGAATGTAATTCAAAGGAGGGGTAAGAAATGGGTTAAAGATACACCCCCAAAAAACAGGACAAAAACCTTTCCAGCAGTGATTATAGGTGTGATTTGACTGATGTTTTTGGTATTCTTTTTCTCTCTCTGCATAACATTAATAATAATAGGGGATTAAATTCAAATGTATAGATTTTTTAATTATTATTTTGGGCATTCTAATAGTTAAAATAGATTGTTTTCTGGGTTTCTTTTGGAGATCAATAGATGTTGCAAGCCCTACAGTGTGGCTGTGATACTGACATATTCCTTAACAAATGAAGTTAATAACTATGCACTGATACATTGACGTTTTCCCAAAGGATGCAGTCCCATACTGTTTCCTGTTTTCTGTATGTGTTGCCTGCATGATCGAGTATTGCATTAGTCCTGAGATTTGCAGGGATAACTTCAAGAATATATGATAAATACCACAGATAATGTATGGCCATGGGCAATACTTTATTACCTGAAGGATATCTAGCAGCTACCAAAGGGCCTAGTAAGTTGAAGGTAAACCCAGAGGAATCTTTCAAAATAATTTAAGAGCATTACATGCATTCATCCATGTGCTCCAAAGATGTTTATTTTTCCCGCATGCCTGCTGATATAGTTCAGGGATACAGTTCATTCTGGCTAACTAGCTGAACCCATCTCAAAGGAGAGGTAGGTACTGTTTACAAGTAGAAACTCCCTACACACCAGCCTTCATCTACAAAAAAGCCATTGGCAGGAATGTGGCAGTACTAAGGAGAAATGGCAACAGGGAGGGATATGTGTCTTGTGATTACAAACACAGATGTGAAATTAGAAGAGGAAGAAGCACCAGATCCACCCGTCACTGATATCAAATGCAAATAGAGCTGATGGATTTCTCAGCTTTGATTTTTATCAGGTACACATAAACCTCTGACCTTCCCTATTTCCCTGTATGCAGTGACTAGGGATGGGGTGGATTACATTATGCACATCAAGCAGTTTTAATTCTGGTGGGATGGCTCAATGCATCAAGGTGTATTAATACTAATGAGTTTGAAAGGAAGGGAGAGAAGAGGAGAGAAAAAGATGCCTCCTTACCCTACCTCTTCCCAGCCCAACATGATTTTCTTTTGTAGCTTTTTCATCTCAGCATCCCCTATTTGTCTGCCTACAGATGAACCTGGGTCTCTAACAGTATTCCAGTAAGGAGTCAATGGCTTAATATTTTTTTGTTTCCCATGGTCTGATTGTCTCACCAGCCCACAGCTACCAGACAGAAAATTCAGTTTTCACATCTCAGGAAGTTCTGAAAGTAAGCATCTGGGCATTTTCATTGTTGAGTTTTGGGGGGTCTTTTAATAATCAAACAGAACAATCCTTTTCACTTTCTCTTTTGACTTAGTTAAAACTTTCAGGCTGGGATTAATTTATTCTCTTATCCAATTGAGAAACATCAGTTCTAGTTTGCCTCTAAATGATCTTCAAAGGGTGTGTAAACTCCACTTATAAGAGCCAGTCACATTAAGGCAAAGTATTCCACAGAAAATTATAAAAAACTAATATCCTCACGTGGAGTTAGGGGTGTGGAGTATGGTCATTCAAAATAAGAGTGCCTTAAAGTTCTCCTGAAACTCTTCCCAGAAAATGGCCTCATCGTTGGGCTTCTAAGTGAGCTTTGTTCTCTCTGAACAGGCCATTGAGGGGAGGACTACACCACTGTGGTGGCTTACACTTGAGCTGGGACACCGTACAGGAGTGTGACCGAGTGAAAAGCATAAACTTTGAGTTCAAGAGAGGCTTCTGCAGCTGGCCTCAGATTTGGGAAGTGTGTTCTGCTCCTCTTCCTTTCTGGGAGCATGGTACATGGAGGTCATAGTGGTCCTCCAGAATTTATTCTCCCCTTGCAGAGTGATCCACGCACCCACACCTATCAGCTCAAACCTTATAAAGGAAGAAAGAAAGAACCAGCTTAATATAACTGCTGGAGGTGTCTAAAGAAACTCATGTGCCTCAATTATTGATAGGGCATTACAGACCTTTAAGTAAAATAGACATGCATACATTTTTAAGTTTTATTTCAGCTGTTAAATATTAATGATTTTTTTATTAAAAAGGCTCTTTATCAATTTAGCTCTTGTTGCAGAATCCTGAAGGCAGGAAAAAGGAGTACGAGGCTGTTGGGATTTTCTGGGTGATTGCTGTACCCATGAGATTCCTAGTCCCATATCTTAGTATCTTAGTCCTCGGAGTAAAGGAAGAGGCCTAAATTCTTCCTTTCTAGCCATGGCACACTGCCAGAACACCAAACAAAGAGGGCATGGAGTCCTTTACAGAGTACCCTAAGTGGCCTGCGTAACAAAATAAGGCAGGCGATTTGGGAGATTTGATGTAGGGGAGGAATTTGTAAAGTAGGGCTGATGGTTGGACTCGGTGATCCCAAGGGTCTTTTCCAACCTGAATGATTCTATGATTTCTAGAGGGCACAGGGGGTTTCCTTCTTGCTGTCCCTTTCAGTGCTGTGGCACTGTGCTACAGATTTGGGCCGTTCAGAGAAGGAACCGATTTGAGTCTTTGCCAGTCTTGCACTTGTCAGCGACCTGTAGCTCCAAACAGCTTCAGGCTGACATTAAAGTGTTTGAATGGTCTGCTAAAGTTTGTGACATTGGCTCCAGGGTGTTCTGCCCAAGAGAGTTTTTCTAATGCAATTAACACTGCTATCCGTTTGTCCCTGGGACTGTTTTCCTGCATTGTACTCTCCGGCCATCCTGGTGTTTTTAACTGCAGTGTCTAGTTAATTAGCACTTGGTCTGGCTTCCTGATACTTTGATTCCAGTCTCATTATTTTATGCAAATCTGCATCTTGCTGAATCTGCCGCGTTTTAGGCCACATGCTGAAATAATCAAAACCCCTCTGCACCCCATCGTTGTTGTCCTCTCCTTCTGGGTTTTATTAATTTCTGTTCATGTGCGCGTGTATGTGCATGTCTGCTTCCTGATTTAGAAGCAATTGAAATCTTAATTTCAATTCCCATATAAACAGTAACATTCTAAGTAGATGGTGTGAAATGGCCAAGGTCCATTTCCTAAGCTTTTCTGCCTGAACCTCCCTTTTTGCAATATATATTTGTCAGTCTAGCCCTGAGTACCATCTTCCCCTCGTTCATCGATGCCAAATATATTTCTCCCAGCCAGAAGTATCTGAAATGGACTGTGGGCCTAATCTTGTGAGCTCAAGTGAAAAAAAAAACCCACAACGTTATTTCAGCATCTAAGAATTAAATACATCTAAGAATTAAATACCTGAAGCTTGGAGCTTGATATTTAAGCTTCAATGAATAACTCGGGGAAAGCAGGCATATGCTGTCATTTCATCATTGTGTATGGTAAGAATAAGAAGAAATAATAAAATTATTGACAGTAAAATCTCCAGTGTGCTGGGAATGTTCAAAATACCTGAGAATATTAATTCCTTGTTCAAGGATCAGCCAAAAATGCTTACAGACTGTTGCAAACATGCCCCCTGAAAGACCACCAGCTTGAGGAGGGCTTCAAAACTGGAATTGTGGGTTTTTTCATGAAAAAGTCGAAACCAGGTCCTTGGCAGTCTAGTGAACTGGAGAAATCCAATATTCAGCTGTTATCTGGTTGTCAGCTGAATGCTGTAACAGGATTGGAGGGGCTAGGATCAACAGAATAACTGGGATCCCAGGTAAACGTGTATTTTATTGTGCCGTGTAATTTTGCTTTATCAGTAATGATGACTGCAACTAGAAACCTTGAATAGTGGAAACAGAAAACTTTAAAATATGACTAATGCAGAAAGCCTTCTGTCTATCAGAAATGCCTCCTGTGACTTAGACCAATTTTCCTGGCTGCTGAAAGGAGATCTCTTAACCAGCTATTAACTAGCATATTCCCTCCTTTTACTTTCCCTACCTTGCGAGGCCCTTACAGAGGAGCAGATGCTGGGTGAGAAGGTCGTGTCTCTTCCCCAGGCCAAAAAGGGTGGTGTTGGAAGCCCTTTCCAGGTAGGAAAGTAGGCAATGTGAGTCCACTGCACAAGGTCAGGAAAGATGTTTCCCATCAGTGTTTTGTTTTTCATAGGTGAAGGAGGACCACAAGGGCTTTTGTCTCCTTTACTGCGCCTGTTATCCAACAAGCACTGCAATTCCCACGCTCTTAGTGTTTCTTCTTCTCTCTTTGAGCTGCTACAAGAGAAGCAATGTTTTGAAGGCAAAGATGAAACATATTTCATTTTCTTATTTGTCTTACCAGAGCCTCTCTGAACAGAATGGATCAAGCTGCTAATTAGAAGTCACCTTGCGCTTAGAGATTAAAGAGAAATTGTTACTGTGAGAGGACATTTTTCATGCATCTCCCCTTTCCAGAAAAGCTGGAGGGCATACCTAAAAGAGTAAAATGGAGTGAAATGACAGCAAACATGCTACCTGTTGGAGATTTGCAGTGATCTGTGATGATGAAAGCAATGAGATCAGTAGCAGCCAGACAAAAATGATGATTTGCTAATTCTCTGAATGGGTATTGACAGTATTTCTAACGCCCAAGCAGACACTTCAGACATTTGAATGCAAAATGCATCTATGCTATCTCAGGATGGGAGACCAGAAATTTGACCCAAACAAGACCTCATAAGGTCACCCTGAGTTGGTCATGTCTAAACTAGAGTAAGATTTGATGGAAAGCACCTGTAAGAAGTTCTTTGAGAAGTTCAGCTTCTATCCTGTGTAGCTGTCTGGAAAAGCCTAAAAGTTTAAGAGTAATCAAGAAATATAAGAACCTTCTTTATTGTCTCTACCATAGCTCTACTAGAACTGGGATACAATGAAAGTTTCAGAGATAATATAAGTACAGCAGTTTCTAAATAGGCTGGGGACAGACATCTGATTAAAAGTTTTCAAAGAAGACAGTGCTTGCTTCTCTGTTGTGTTCAGTCCTTCACACCGAGAAAAGTATTTGTAAACCTTGTAGATCCTCCTGACTGATATAAGGAGGAATCCTCATTCAGGCATGTTGGTATCTTGGTTGGCAAGAGGGACAAATGTGTCACTCCTTGCTGGTCAATCTTTAACCACTGTTTTTTGGGGCATATTTTAGACCTTTACTAATTACGCACAAAATCACCCAAATGGATATTCTTTTGAACTATCACCTGTCTTATTTCAAAGAGAAGAGGAAGCATCCCGAATATCTGGTCTCTCCTCGCTATAATCCCATAAAGTACTATTGACATTTCTGATGTATTAGGAATAGGAGTTAAAACTTGTGAGGTGTTTGAGATCTCAGGTATCATTTACCACAGTCCCGAGAAGCTGCTGAGAGTCATTAAGCTGAGCCAAAGACTCCCTTAGAAGCATCCCTCAATGATAAGAATTGGAATCTGTTTTCAACCATTGTCATCCTGTTCTTTTCAGTGATCTTCTGCAGCTCTGAACTTGAAAGAGGTGTAATTGCTGATGGCACAGGTGACAGTATGCATTTGCTGCCGTGGTCTGGGCAAGGCTCCTGTTGCGATGAACAGATTCTCATCACGGGAGATGACACAGCTGAGCGGGAAAGGTAAGAGGCAAATGAACTTTTGGCCAACTCGATTGTTGAGTGAAACTGGGATTCTGACAGAAGCAGTTAATTAGGAAATTGTTTATGCACTGAATATCAGCATTGCCTGCCTAAAAACACAATGCAGCACTTGTATTGTAGCAAGCAGAGTGTAACTTTATAGTGTACTTGTGTTGTCAATTACCTGCCTAATGGGCTTATAATTGAAACCACCATTATCATGTAGTTTTTATAATAAGCAATAAACACTGTAAAATAATGCATGAAGCCCCTCCAAGTCTATGGAGAGCTTGTGTAAATCATGTAATCAACAACAGCTTACATTTTGAATCCTAAAAATTGATTAAAAATAATGACACTTCCCCAAGGAACTCTTCCAAGAAGCATCTCTAAAATTCAGGAACTTTTGGTTGAGAATCTGAATCTTGAAAGAATGGCTTTAAGCCAGAAGTTTTAAAGCCTAATCCTAAACCTATGAATCCAATTGACAGTTTGCCTTGACTTCATAGAAGTTTGGACCAGGCCTTTAAAAGCCAAAGCATGCCCAGGTCTTGTGCAGTACTTCACACAATGAATTTCACTGGCAAAATAAAAAGTCCGAAGCTTCACTGGCTGCCTTACCAGTGGCAGAGCAGTGTTCATCTTTCTGGTTTCATCTACTCTGTAAATTTTCCTCCCAAACTGCTTGGAGTAGGAAGAAGAAAATATTCAGGTGACTGGTATTTCTCTCGCTCCATCTATTTCTGGTGAAGCAAAGGAGCTCGGGATGACCTGAGAAGTTCAAGGAATCACATTAGCTCTGCATCCTTCCCTCAGTATAACTGCGAAAGCAATCACAGACCAGGGTAAAACAAGAAAACAGGATGTGCAGGTATTTAGGCACCTTGCTGACTGGAGGACTATGGTTTTAACAATAATCCTCACGAATCTGGCCACAAATTTGACCATAATTAACACATAAAGTTCCTTGAGGGGGAATAGTGTTGCATGTGCTTTGGGCTTCTTGTGATTAATAATTGAAATGAATTGCAGCTTTTCCTCCTCGCAGACACTTTTCCTGCCCACGAAGATAAGAATTATCTGTACGTGTGAATCAGTTGGTGAATTAAGCACTTATTCAACTTATTGCTAATGTCACTTAGAGCATATACATTCTGGGAGCAGAGAAAAAGGCAACATATTTTTCCCCCAGACAGAAATATTGACAAGAAATCCCGACCTTTCTTGGTTTGTGTAAGTCGTTTAACTAGACATTTCTCGAACTATATAGCAGCTGAGTTAGCTGCAAGAGAAACTTGAGCCATTTTTTCTCATGAAAACCCCAATGAGTTAGTGGCTAACTGCTTGAAAGTAATCCTGTTGAAACAGCATGACCTCTTTCACTTTCTTTGCTCTAGTTTAATACCTTCGTTTAACTGAGGAGATTTGACTTTATAGAATATTCAGTCTTTTTCAAAAATACAAGACTTCCATCCCCTCAAATCTTTATGATTAAACAGAATTCCTTATTCTGCCTTGGTCTAATTTGTATAATAAATTAGATATTTCACTGTAGATTCCTAAATGATAGTTGAGGCAGTTAGCAAGTTCTACTTCTTACTGCACAACTAATTCTTATCTTCAAATAACTCCTGAGTGTATATGTTAGACTTTTATTTTTTCTGTTTTTCCTGATAAAATGTCTTACATCTCCTCCCTATAAAATGACAGTAGGTTTATTTCCTTTCTGTTGCATATAGGTCAGATCCCTTGCTGTCCCCACACACGTCTTTTAAGGACATTCAGCTGAAATCTGGCTATTTTCAAGTCAAGGTCTGCTGAAATCCTCAGTGCTGGTTCTGTCTGAGGGTCTGCAGATCACAGGACCATGCTCAGATGCTTCAGATGGGCTCTCCCTGGAGATGTGGTAATGGGTTTGCAGCCTTTGGCCTCCAGGGCCTGCCTTCCAGTGCACCACACTTCTCCAGCTTCACCAGGTATGTGCTGGTTTCTCAAATATATGTCTTCAGGGACGTATTGCACAGCAAAGAAAATTAAAGCAGAGCATAAAGTCTTAACAGAGCCAAAAAACCTGCGGTATTGAAAACAGTGAAGAGCAAAAGCTTCCTTAAAGAAGACAAGCACTGGCAAATGCCTGATCATGTCCTTTTTCACATCCCTTTAGGAGGCTGTGGTTTATTTGTCTGCATGGTGGTTCTCCTCATACAAAGTGTGCACCCTGCACCAGAAGGACTCAACTTTTACAAAACAAACTCTTTCTATATCATACAATCCACTTGGAAAGTTCAGTTCCTATACCTGCTCTCAACCCACATCTCCTTACAGCCATCTGCAAAAAAAAAAGTTGCTCTTCCACAGATGTGTCACAGAAACCAGTAGAAGAATTCCCTGGGGCCAGGGCAGGAGCCTGCTGTTTGTCTGGTGAAGTGAGATGTGTCTTTTGCGGGGGGGGGCAAGGTACTTGCAGAAGTACAACATGTAGCTTGGGCAGGAGCAGTGCAGATGGAAACATCGTGAAAAGCAAATGTTCTGTGCAATCTGATCCAAATATATCACACGCTGTTACAGGATGTTTACTTAAATTCTTGATATTTCAGGGCTTTCTACAGTACATATTTGCATGACCAAAGAATAGCTGGACCCTGATCTTGGCTGGGTCTTGCAGTTGGTTTAATTCCATTATTAAGGCTTTTTATTTCTGTAGGCCATTCTTTGAGTATCTTGTGCCAAATTCTGATGTGAAAGTATAAAATGGAAATTAGACAGCCCTTTTGCCTAACCCGTTTGTGGCATTTGTTTCTCCCAGCTGTGACAGGCAAATGAGTGGATTGAACTGTCCCCAGAAGTCCAGCCCATGCAGCTGGGCAGAGATTACTAACCCCTGGCAGATGGTCTGGAGCTATGTTGTTCTGATGGTAAATATCCTGCCTGCAGACAAGGAGGAATTTGGACTTGTGGCTTGGTTGTCAGAAAATTTAGTTTCAGAAGGGTTTCTCTGGAAGCAATAGGTGAAGGAAACGGTAGGATGTAGATACAGACCGGCAGTGCTCTGACCATCCTGAGAAGATAGGAGGTCACTGAAGACCTTCACATCCAGGTCCCCATGGCAGCATGTGCTTTGCTCCCAGCTATGCTGCTTTCTGTCCTGTGCCGCCCAAAGGAGCACAGCTGTCTTATTTAGCTCATTTAAACTTTCCACAGTAAATCAACTGCTCCAGCACTTCTCTCTGAATGCTCATTTGTCGATATCTCTCTGGACTGAAAACAATATTCCAGGTGCAGTCACAGCCAAGCTGTACAGAGGAAAATTATTGGGTTGGGTTTGGGTTTTTTGTTTTTTTTTTTTTTCCCCCCCTCCATAATGTAATGTCTTTCTGACCATGGCCTAAGATTACACTTCCTACCTTTTGCTGCTGTATCACATTACAAATTCATCTATGATTCCTTTATTGCTAGCCCTCAATCTCTTTCAACAGCACAGCTTCATTCCATTGAATATAGCATTAATTTGTTAGTGTTTATAGACCAGTGAGTGCTATTGTGTGAGAGGTTGGACTAGACCATGTAGAGACAATATAATATCGATGGCAGCCAGACAAAGAGAAAATTGATGATGCAAAAATAGAAGGGAAAGGAAGAACAACAGCAGATAGAGTGTGGTGAATAATAGATCTTTCATTCCTGTGGTAGGCTGAAAAAGGTTTTAAAAATTGTTCACATCTTAATGGCAACAAACTTTTAAAACCACAAACTCCAAATCTGACAACCAATAAAATACTGATTTTAAATTTCACCAAGGTATTTTGTTTAACTTGAAATTAAGTCTTGAGATTTTTCTTTTTTTTTTTTNCTTCTACTGTCATGTAATAATTTAAAAATCTTTTCAAGGGAAAATATTTTTTAGCTTTAAAACTCTTTCGTTTTCATTTGTCAACAAAAATGGCACTTGAAAGTGCCACTCAAATTTTCAATAATTTTCTTAAATATATTCTCAAAATGTTGTTTTCTTTTCAGTTAATAGTATTAACCAAATCTGATATTGTAGTCAAGTTGCCATCCAGGTTTTAGTTGCTTCAAGACCAATTTTGGGAAAAATGACTGTAAATTCAGTGTCTGCTTAAATGCATAATACCTGATCAGAGAGAAGTTGGAGCTGACCAGCTGATGGTGCAGTGAGCAAGAGAGGGAGAATATAACAGAAGGAATACTGTATACAGAGAAGACGGGAGATGGAAGTAATTTAAATGTAGAGGAAGAATTTAAAGATTCACAGGTAGAGAAATAGATAGATATTATTTCTAGATAATATACTAGAGAATGGGAATACACAGACTATCTGTTTCCACCCAATTTTAGGCAGAATTTAATTACAGAAGTCCGGTGCCCAGATGTCATACACTTCCACTGCAATAAAAAGGGGAAAAAAACCTTGACAGGAGGTGCTGCACCTGAGATGAAAGTATCTCCTCAGATCAATGCGAGTTTCTTCTCTAAAGATATAAGGTGCCAAAGGTGACCAGACTCTCTAATCAGACTTTCTGCTTAGGTGCCTACAGCTAGGAGGGATGAAGCCAGCCAAGGACTTCCTAAAAGTGTGTTTGCATTCTTTTGTTTCTTGGTGTTCTCCTCACATGCAACTGGTATGTAAGCTTGGGGAAAAGGGTGGTCAGCTGGGATGGTTAATTTATAGTATTGCATAGAGAGGTGCATCATGGGTCATGGAAGTAAAGGAAAAATTACACAATATCCCTCATGGTTCCTTAATGAACTATGCAACTCGCTGGCAACAGCACTCAGGCTACTGGCCTGGATATCATTTGCCACCAACAATACCAAAAGACAGTGGCTCAGATAAGCACACAGAGAAAAACTAGAAAATAGGACTGAGTGCCCTGAAGAATCAATTACCCTCAGTTCTGCTGACTTTTTTATTCTCTCAAGGATAATATTAACCCTTCTGCAGGGTTTTGCAGAGAGGCAGACAAGCCAACATCTTGGTTTCTGCTCAGTTTAGTTGCGGATCTTGGTGACAAGAGGAAGACAATAGGCAATTATACTGATTCTTTGTTTAGTTCTAGGCTTTGGCTTAACTGCCCCAGTAATCCTTATGCTTGGCCCCCCCTGCTACAAAAGCCCCTTGTCTGAGCACTGATTGAAAACAAGGATGTTTCGAGGTTCTGGTTATTTTCCGTATCATCTCTTCGTTAGCTTTATGCCCATGACGTTGCAACTGCCATTCTCCAAGATCAATGCTTTCAAAATATTTATTCTGTTGTTTATAGTATCTGAAAAGGTTGTTTGCTGCCTGCAACTGACCTTTGTGAAATGCATGTATGCAGTGCATTAATGCTACTAAATTGGCAATAGAAATAAATGATAGCTGTTGTAAGATTGCTTTGTTTGATCCTTTTCCTGTTCATGTTAATACCCAATTACAGTAATTGCCAGATCCTTTTTATTTCCAGAAGAAAGCTGACTTCTATTATAACTCTTCTGCATTATTCCAAGTAAAATCAGAGCCAGAAGACTGCCATAGAGGTCCAACATTCTCTGCTTTGAACTAGAACCAACATTCGTGTGGTCTGAGGTGTTAAGTTCGCTCTTTTTTGACTGCCACAAGATGAAATCCTCGTATCGTTTTCACAAGAGTTAATGAATGATAATGCCAGAATCATTGCATTTCCTGGGTGCCAAGCAATGTCAGTGGCCCACCAGTGATCTCATCAGGACCTATTACTCAAGAGCTGCAGACCGATGCCCACAGTTCCAGCATGGAAAGCTGCAGCTGCAAATTGCTGGAGGATCAGCTTATAGTCATCCCCAGGGAATGCTTGCCTGAGCATGCTCTTGCATGCAGGAATCTTTCCTCTCTGCCGCTGAATCACAGCATTCTCCATTCTCTCTGCAGTGACATAGTGCCCGTGAAGAATATTTTAAGTGATGGTTGGGCCTGAAACAAGACTCCCTTGTGTCTGTTCTATGAATTCGTTGGTCCGTTGCCAAGAAGAGTATTTTTGCCAACAGATATCAAACTAGCTGATACTGAAGCTTTTGATTAAAATGAAATTAGACTCATCTAGCCATAATAACTAAATAGTTATTTTAGGGGTTACTGTGTCTTTCTGTGAGACACCTCATCAGAGAGGCAGATGGCATGAATCAATGTAATTGTACGTTGTGGAGACTGGCAATGACAACTTTAGCTGCCTTCTCTAGACCAACTTCTCTTCTGAGTTGCTGTGTAAAATATGGAGTGAGAGATCATCTCTGTAGTGGCTGAGGCACTCTGAGTGAAGAATTTCTATCTAGGGCCTTTGCTCTTCCCAGCGGTTCTCTCCTCAGTGATTCTATATCTACATATCTACTGCTTTTTCTTTTTTTTTCTTTTTTTTTTTTAAAAAGGATACAGAACATCAAAATATTCTTTGTATAACGCTGAAAAATTAGGAAAAGGAAAATTTAGAGTCTAAGCTCTTAGATTCACCCAAAAAGCAACTCAACTCTTCTGCTTATCATCACCTTTAAGTCAGTTGAGTTGAAATCTCATTGCTTCTCAGATTGCAGATTACACTCAGGACATGACTTTTGCTTTGGGCTCGGGCTTTCAGCTCATCCACACTCTTGGCTCTGTGGTGCAGGAACCTGGAAGCCCAGCAGGGCCCATTTGCCAGGCAATCTGAAGTTTGGCTGCCTCACTGGAGGACAAACAGTAAGTGAACATCCCCGCATGTCACAAAGCAATTTGGCAAGAAACTGGGCAGGGATCTACAGGGGGTTTATAAAAAAAAGGATCACACTAGGTACATGACTTTTGTTTCAACAAACTGTCTTTTTTTTTTTTTTTCTGATGACACATACCTGTTTGATCGTCCTTAAAATACCTCACTTAATGGTTTTCTGAAACCTTTTTTAAAGCAATGCATCTGCAGAACTGACATCCAGCTTTCCAAACCACACTATTTCAAAAGGATCTGTAACTGCAGAATTGCACACAGGATCAGATCCCCATCCTGTGGTGATAATACATTAACCTACTGCAAGTCTGATTATTTTTCCCCTATCCGTACATTTCCTGTTGCATCAGTATGTTATTATCCAACAGTGGCTAGAACATCTAGTGAGAGTTTCCAAAAATTTAAAAATAGAAGGAAATTCTTCTTATAAATTTATAAAATTCTGGGGTAATCAGATTTTGTATCGCAGGGAATCTTAATACACTGTGATCCCATAAAATACATCTGTGAATCTAGTCTAGAATCATCAGCTAAAATGAGACTAGAAAAAAGTTCTCCTGAGTGATTCTTTCCTTTAATATATTCTAATATTTTTGGAAGATGTTAAAGATCTTGTTAAACTCTGTATCAAATACAGCACGAGCTGTACCTTTCTTTCTGAGCATTTCAGTTCTCTGTTAAATAATGGATCTGAGCAAACCAAACATATCTCATGCGAGAATGTTGAAATTAAATACGGTCCCTTATGGTTCATGTTCAGGCAAACCTTAATGGCAGTATAAAGTTAATATTGAAATGAACTTAGATGTGAGTATTTTAATCTATATATTTATGATTGAGCTGATTTTCTTTGCAGCCAGAGGAAAGAAAGTAAGTTCTCCGGTGGTGCTTTTCTTCCATTCCAAGTCTTTATATTCAAATGTCAATATGCAATGTTGCAAGATGGATATTTATAATTACTCTGATTTCATTAGCTAAAAAGCCAGAATTAGATGGTAAAAATTAGATTTTAATGAACAATTTCAACATGAGGAAGTTATGAATTGGTGTCTTGAGGATATCATCATGACTTAGAAATGAGGCAAATTAGACAAGTCCAATAGGAAAAAAAAAATGGCAAGGTTGAGAGGAGATTAAAATAACTTCAAACAGAGCAGAAGGGTGGAAGGAGTAGAGAAGAATATGGAATTAGTGTTAAAATCTTAATTCTTTTTTTAATATTGCAAAATATTTCTGAACAGTGTTGGGCGAAATTGGGGAAAATACTTCAGCAGCAGGCAAACAGTGGGCTGGGAGAATAAAGGTATCCAAGAGAGCAACACATGCCACCACTCTCCCTGTCACTGTTTTGAAATCAGTGAGGGTACCTGCACTGAAAAAAGCATCCACGTGTGTTGCCTACGTAACGCCCACTTGTGCTTCAACATGGGTGAATAGTAGCTTTGTGCTTTTGGCCTGTGAGTGTGTTGACCCTCATCCGCAAGCGAGTCAAAATCTCATTTTTCAGTGAGGAAAAAATAGCTGAAATTAACCAAGGTTTTGATTATTAGGGGTGAAAGGCCTCTCTTTACAACACACTAAACAAAAAAAGAATAATGCAGAAATGTCTTTGCCATACACTCCGCAGGTGTAAGGTGGATTACAGCCGTACTGTGGTGGACATCTGAATTGGGCAGCTCTTGGCTGAAGTTTTTATGAAGTGAATGGATGAGGCTGAGAAAGAAAGAGGAAGGATTCAGTGGAATCATGACGCGATCTGACTGCTCAAAAGGTCAAACACTTGGAAACAAATCTGAGGTGTCCTGAATCCTAATACAATATCATCCTTATTAAATCGTGTCATGGCCTAAAGCAAATGCTCAGTATAACTGCGTTTTTACTGCAGCCATTTTAAAATGATGGCTCTTGTGGAGTACGCATGTCTCATTTGTTATATACTGCCACGCAAGCCACACAGATGACTGTTAATGTTACCCTCTCTCCCCCTCAACTATTAAATAAACTCAGAAATTACAATGACATTAAAAACACTTCGAGCAATTTTATGTGATCATTAAGTCAGAATATTCTACTCTGGAGGCTTTTGCTATTCAGCAGCCTTGAAATTACTTAGATCAATTAAGTGCATTATATTTTATATGGAATGTAGAAATGTGGTTTCTTGCCACTGTGGGGAAATACAAATAATGAAACAAGGAGAATCTCCAGCAATCTCTTTGTAGTCCAGTGCTGCTTTTCTCACTTCTGAATGTTTTCACTTGGTTGGCCTTGCTTTTTCTTTTCTTGGTTAAATATAGCCACGTATCTCTGTAATCCAAACATTTTAGCACTAAGAAAGTTGAAACGTCTGCCTTACTCTGCCATCCCTTTTTTTCTTAGGTGACGGAGAAGAGAAATAAGCACGTGTAAGCCAGGATCTTTGAATGAATTGGAAGTACTTACCCAAATCATCAAGACTAGGAGGCTACTTACTTCTAAAGGATGCTTCATTCTGCTGCAGATCTGAGGTAACCCCTCAAAATACTCTCCTAGCCCAGAAATAGTCTCAGAGTCACCTTCATGGGACGGGCCTCTGGCTGAGGGTGTTGGTGTCAGGATAGTGAACAAAACTATGTTGAAAAAAGTAAAAAAGAGCAGCAGGGAAGGGGGATCAGGCAGAGAGAGATTCATTGAGGCAAGTCACTGCCAGACCTGGCAATGCAACCAGGGCTTTTAATGGACAACATCCAATAGGTAATGCCCCCTTGGAGAGAATGGTGTATGACATCACACTTCATCATGCAGTGAAGTTGAGATATGTGTTTACTTATTTATGCTATTGGTATATAACATTGTTTCAATTCTGGTGCATTCATTTATGTTTCATTTAGAAAGTGGGCTGTTTGCTGTTAATCTTAATCTTTGCTACTGTTCATTACCAATTTAGGAGAATGTTCGTAGACTCCAGTGTCATCCTGGGATATAACCTCGCAGGAGAGGACATTAGTCATTAGCTACTAATAATTAGTGTCCAGGCAGAGCAATTAGCTGGTCAAGTACAATGCAAGAGTGGCTTCGGAGAAAGCATTACTTTTGGTGAAGTGAAAGGGCTAGGAGATAGTTTTCTGGCTTACAAGAGAGCTGATTGAAAGGCTGTGTAATTAAATTCGTTGTGTACAGTGCCCATCCTGCAGAACATAATAGGACTTACCCCGAAAATGAATCTGATAACCTGGCACTCAGTGCCGTGCTAATTCTCACGCTGTTGTGCAGCTCAGCCACTAAATTATAGTTATGCAGGATTAATTAGTACCATTCTCCATAAAGCTAATATTCAATGTAAATGAAGGGGATTAGCAGAGGGTTATGCAATGACTTACGAGAAAGGAAACACATTTTTAAACAGGGATCTTAGGACACAGAAATTAAAAACCAGAGGATTTACTTTCAAATATCAATGGCCCACTGCATCAGGTCTGGGTTTGCTTTGCCTTGGCACTGAAATATGTTTGCGGAGATAAAGTTGTGCTCTGCTGGGTGCAGCTGAACATCCTTAGGTATTTCAGGAGTCATCAGCTTCTATATTATAAAATCCAGGAGGGACCTGAAGTGAAATTCTAGGGGATTACTTGTATAATGTGGATATTCCAACATGCTTGAACTACTTTCTGTTTAAGCTTTTATTTTTTTTTTAAGAATATTGTTAGGAAAGAAAACAAAATCAAGCAAAATCTATAAGCATTTGATGGTAATCTAAAATTGACCAATGACACTGTGAAAACTCTTGCTGCATTATTCTAATGATTAATATCTTCTCTGTTAAAAAAAAAGTATATATTATCACACAGATTGTTTGTTCAATTTTGGATTCTAATCCTTGGGTTTACTGTAGCTTTATCAGCTTGAGTTTCAATAGCAAACTTGTCCTCCCTACTGAAACCCATATGAAAAGGGATGAAGCTACTCCATCTCTTTTATAAACTAATAGATTGAGTCCTTTAAATATTTGTCCATTGGGCACTTTTGTCAGTGCTTCACTGATTCCTTTTTTCAGAACAATATCCTCCCTGAATTGCAGACACCAGACCTGGACATAATATTCCTGCAGTAATTGCAGCATTATCAAATGCCAAAAAAATAGAGCATCTTGATCTCTATTCAGAATTCTCTTGTTTATAATGTAAGATACATTTTTCACTGGGGTCTTTTGTTGGCAGCATCATGTTCCCTTGATTCAAGAGCGCTTATCGTTGTTTGAAAATCACTACAGCAGAATTCTACTCTTCCCTGTTGAAGTAAACTGCAGCTATGCCTGGCACTCCTCAACCCCCTTCTGTCTCTGCAGGATATATTAGTTATATGCAGATTGATTTCCTTGTAAGGTTAAGGTGCAAGGACCTCTGCAGCAGGAACTAGACTCCTCTGTAGCACGTACATCAGCCACATCAGGTGACTGCATCTTTGTGAATGCCTGATGGCCCCAGAAGTGACTCTAAGATGCCCATGTGTCTGTGCATATAACACTTCCCGCCCTGGAGACTACAGCAGGGCTCAAAACAAAAATGTATAAGGCTGGAAACTTGAGTCTGCCCTCAGACTAAACGTGGCAACTGTCAGAGGCAGACACGTTCTGTGGCGGTGGCAGAGAGAAGAGCACGGCAACTGCAGCAGACCAACGACTTGCCCAGTGCAGGCTTATTTATGCTCCCTAGTCCCAGTAGGCGACACAGTTTGGAAGACATAATTCTTCACTTTGTAAAGAAGGATGGTAGAAGGATCAGAAACAAGACAGAGCCAATAACTTAGATGACACTGTGATCAGCTTACATTTATCTCTCTCTGTACTCTGCTCTAGATTTTTTTCTGAACTGGTTCAGAGCACTTGCAGTAAGAATCTCCAAATTTCTCTTTCTCCATGCCAAGGCGTATTTAGCAATTACTTTGCACAGGGTTAGTATATTTTTCTAATGAGAAGAGGTGCTATGAAAGCTTTTATGTTGTTTTCTTTTTTATTTGGTTAATACACTTAGTGTAGTCTGTGTAATGTTTTGTTAATGTGACATTTATTCTCCCTTCCTTCCAGCCCTTCCTCAAGCATGTCTGCAAATCAATCTGGGTTTGTGTTTAATGCAAGTTATCAATCATCTTTTCATGAGCAAATGGTTTCTTATTAAGGGGAAGGAAACATTCTAATGTATTCATTCTATTATTGTTCCTTGGAAAAGATCCAGATCTGCAATAAACCAGTGATTGGAAATGCACAAAGTATTTTAATATCCTAATTATTTTGATTTAACTTCCTCTAATAGTTTAAATTGATACTGAACTTATTTAGAAGCCATTACAAAGGGATTCCCCCAACCCCACGCCAAGTAGTTCAGAAACATACTGAAGTTCAGCTGAAGAAAAAATACGTTGTTCATAAGCCGAGCTGCCAATGATATGCGAAGGGGAAGCTTTTGTAGGAGAAAGCCAGGTGGAGGAGAATGGAGGAAAAAAAAACCAAAAAGGCAAACGATGATGCTATATATACATTCAATTCTTATTTAAAAATTCATCTGATTTTTTAAAAAAAGCATTGACACAATGGCAATTTTTCTGTCTTCAAGGAGGTGATAATCAGACACCCACTGACTTCCTACACTGCTGGCACTAACACAGATTTGACTATATGAAAAGACCTACTCAAAAATTGCATCTCTCCCCGCCTAATTCCTCCCGCCCCACCCCCCACGTTATCTGCATTTTTACTGTCACAGTCACGCTTTGCACTTTTCACATGAATTTCATCCAGGGTCTTCACAGGAATGCTTTGCTCATGCCCACGACTCCTCAGCATCCTTCCACTGCCTGAATGGGCTGAGAAGAGTTTAAAGTGATAATGCTCAGTCCGTTAACAGATACCACAAAAAGCTTAGAAATCTTTCCTAGATGGTACATTGCTGCAATAAATGTCCATGGGACACTTCCTGCTTACGTACCAAGGGCTTTGTATGGACTTTGTACAACCATGAAAATGTTATTGCCAGGCTTTTCCTGAGATTAAGCCAGCAGCATAGACAGAAAGCATCAGTCCCAGTGTCCTAAGTCTTTTCCAGATCTTTCATGTCTCTAGAGGTATCAGTGAAAGCTCCAGACAGGATCAGTGGCCCACCATGCTTCTGATGCTACTGACACCGTAAGAAGCCATCCTTGGCTTGATGAGCTGATGGCTCCAGGCCTGGAACCCCAGAGGGACTGGACCACAGCAAGCAAAGCTGCCACTTCTATGTTTAAGAGTCTTACTCCAGTAGATGACTGACCTGTTCAATCAATTACTTTTCAGTTTCCCTCCAATGAGAAGTTACTACAGTTTTACATCCTTTTGACCCTAACAGAATCGATGGCATCTCGTTAGCATAAAAACAAAGCAGTGGAAGACAGAAAAAAAAAAAAAAAGGTGAGTAGGATCTCTATAATAATTATTTATGCCCCGTGATCACTCTGAAAATAACTGTACCTTGACAATAGCTATTGCCTGTAAATGAGCATCCATGAATACGACATTATTTATGAAGCAAATTCATGATGACTTACAAGAGTTTCTCAAAAGATCTGGCAGAGCCTTGCTCATTAAATTAATTTTGAAGTGCTAATCTGGCACCATTTTTTAAATGCACAGTAATTCATCATATAAATTTTGACATGTTCAGATTTTTAAAAAAAGTTTAAGTGGCATCAGAATTTGAGAAATGTACTCTATATAAATATACTATAATTAGAAGCACCGTACTTTACCGCTTTATGTGGTTGCAAGTGAAGAGTGTTTCGTGTCATGCTACATCATTTTCTAAGAGCATGTGAATGCAGTCCTCGAAACTATTTAACTGTATCATCTTGCTACCCAGTTTTAGGGAAAAAATTCATACTGCTTGCATTAGCTTACCTTGACAGTGAATGGCATGAATGGAAGAAATAGTAATTTCGGAAAAATAGTCAGGAATATTCTATCTGCTGGAAGTACAGCGACTTGGAGTTAGCCAACAATAATTACAAGGCACTACTCAAGACGTTTAGTAAGATTATTGTATCCTTTCTTTTGAATTACTGATTTTAAAGTGATTGCTTTGAAGACGGGGCATTTACGCTCTGTCCTGGGAAGATTCAAAATCTTGAACCTGAATTATGACCTGGAATACTCTGGAAATGGGGTATGTGCTCCCCTTTTCTTTTTTTGAACCAGGACCACCCTGCACCCTGAAATGCAAAATTCAAAATTCATGGTGGGGGGCAAATATGAGGAAACTTGAGTTTAAAGGTCAGTGCATAACACACACAGCTAGGACATAGAGAAGTTGGTTGTTTTAATTCCTATCTAACTAATAAAGGAGGGGATCTAGAAGAAAGATCCTCCACATCCTTCATGTGTATGCTTACATTTGTGCCAGCATTTGCAAGACTTTCTTAGCTCTTCCTGGATCGGCATCTTTCTCCAGGACTTTCGCAGCATTTGGGCAGCACTAAACCACTCTGCTTCAGTCCAGACCACGCTGGCAAGATCCATGAGCCAAATCAATGTGCCCCTGTGTTTTTTCAGTGCTCAAACATATGCACTAAATGATTATTTGGGTTTTTTTTACATGTTGTCCAGGGGAGCAGCCTGTAAGCTCTGAGGTGCTTGGCCATTACTTAGCAATCACCCATCTGGGCTGTGGACTGGGGTTAAACCACACGTAAAGCCACTTTAAGTGGAGTATCTACATTCTGGATTTTGTCATGACTATTCCTTTGTTTCTGATGCAGCGAAGGGAGAGAAGTATAATTTGATACTGTGAAAGACAGTGATGGTAGCCTAGGCTGATCACAATGCAAAGGCATTTAGGCTGGCAGTGATAACTTAGGGGGGGTCGTATATTTATCTAGCTATCTGCCTGTCAGATAAGCAAGTCTGTGATTAGCTGTGTTGTGCTTGAACTACTGAGCTATGGTCTAAGTTTTCTATTGATGCAATCATCTTTTCCTAGGTCACTGAATATTTTCTGGATCTCTTAAGATGTTGAACTCAGTTTCTTAATGTAAAATTTTCCTCTTTGAAATAATTAGGGAGTTGGAGTGTGTCTTTGTCCCTCTGTTCGCTCCTTTATAAGACGTGACTAATAACTGCAGTATTTTCCTTTGACTGTTGTAGGAATGCTTCATCCACTCCACATTCTCTTTGAAGTAATCCACCCTCACAAATTAGGTCGTTTCAGGCTTTTTTTTTTTTAATTGTACTGCCTATCTAAAAAAAGTTGCTCGATTTTACAGGTGTCACACTTGCATCGATAAAAAAGATGGAAGCTACTGGAAAGTGTTTAGCCCCTGCGAGATGTGGTCCTGAAGAAAGAGGCGTCTTTGAGTATGCACAAGTAAGTCAAGATAAGTGATTCAGGGCACAGGAGGGTTTCTTTTTAGATGCACATGTGTAACTAAGCAGGAGGCTTGTGGTTCTCTCTTTAGCACACCCCGTCTGTACTTGCTGCAGGTTCCCTCCTCAGAGGAGCAAGGTTGAAGCTACTCACTGGAGCATCATTTAGAAGCATTCAAAGCAAATGTGAGGTTCTCCAGATGGTAGCAGTTGTCCTTGTCTGTGAAAATGGGATGTGGATTTGTGGTCCTAGAACCATAGAAGTTCACAGGAAATGTGTTTGGCCAGTTATTAGCGTAGGTGTATAGTATGTACACCCCTAAGAGATTTCCAACTGGAGTTCTGGAGTTGTTTTTTTTAACTCATTTATACAGCAGACAGTTATCATTTCTTTCCAAAAAGAGTCCTTGGATGCATGCCTAAAACAAATTTCCAAATCCCTTCATCAGCCTATTCCTCCCTCTCTTCTTTGTCTCTGCCCCTCCTTTTCTTTAATAATAATGGCAACAATTTGCATCATAAGCTAAACACAATTTTCTTGTACCTTATAGGAAGAAAACTTTGTTGCAAACTAAATGAAGTAAATGAATAGTGTATGAACTGCTGCCATCTCTTGGTTATATTTATCACTCCAAGTATTCTGGCCATATTCATCTAAATCAAGAATATAAGTGCATTTTATAGGGTTATTTTCCGTTTCACCTCACATCCAGCCTTGCAAACACAAAGTAAGACTCCATTAAATATTTTTTTGCTGCTGCTGCTGAAATGGTCAGTTGCTGCTATTAAGGTAATACTTCGAGGTCTTTATCAATATTTTTGTGTACTTGAGTGAAGTCTTTTGTCTTACTTTTCTGGATTTTAGGTTTTGTTTTATTTTAGTCTCTACCTTCGTTAAGATTCCAAGCATTCATTTGTCATTTTTGTACTACAACAGAGTTAACTCTATTACATTGGCATTCTGAAAATGAAAGGCATGAGGACAAATGAAGGGAAGGGCAGGGGTAGCGAGGAATCACATCTGCCTAAGTGAAACAAAATGAATTTCCAATATAAATTTTTCCATATTGAAAGAGTATCACACTAATATTTTGCCTTACCGAGATGTGTGCTCTGATTAAAAACTCATTGAAGGCATAACTCTAGTGCACTTCAAGAGCATTTGGATGATTTCTGGTGAAAATTGTCAGATTTCTATTTGAAGTTGTCAGTGGAATGACATTGGTTTTTCCCACCCAATACCGTTCACCACAATTACTGCATGTTTAATCAGTTCCTGCTGATTTCAGTAGGACATCAATTGACCTTTTCTAGGTCAATTACAATGTGTGGACAGCTAAAATATCCTGTCTGAGCAGTTATTAGATGCCCTCTAAATGATGATATGGATGATGAATGGGAACAAAACCCTGGCAATCTCCCAATGACAGCCACAGAGGGAGGATATTCGCCTGTTCCTCTCTTTTTCCCATCTCTCTGCCCCTGTTAGTGTCGCACTCACTTGTTAACACGTTGCTTTATCCTTACCAGACCCTATGGCTGCACCACAGCCTGTCGCTTCATAAAGCAACACAGAAGGATCCACAGTTTGCACTGAAAATACAAATGCAGAAGGTCTGAGAGCAACTTAATTAAAGCACTCCTGAGTGAAGCCAAAGGTTACATTAACACCCAGGCTATAATTAGCAGATTGTCCCACTTTGCAGACTGAGGAGGCTTATCCAGTCTGTCTGTCAGAGCGGAAGCGATTGGGAAGCACCATGAACGTGACAAGCAGTTGCTTGTCGTGTCCTACTGAAACGACCTTGTTGAACTGAGGCCTTAGAAAAAAAGGTTTCTTTATCTGGAAGACCAGAAATTGCTTGGTCTTCCTTCAGCTTCTAAGATATATCCAGTCTCGGCTGAAGATCTCTTTCCTATGGGATGTATGTGACTCTGCAGTTCTGAGCCCAAATGTCTCTTTTGTCTTTCTTTTTGTTTTCATTACTAAATAGTATAATTATATGGAAACTCAGCTAAAACCCCCCGGCATTAAGTTTGAAAGGGCTTCTAGAAAGGAACAGTGTCTCCCTGTGTAGCAGGTTTTGCTTCACTGGTTTTTATTCATGAGCTCGTTACATGACAACTTACCGCCGCCTGATTTTTTCATAGTCACTGAAGTGATTAAAGCAATACCGCCCTGGAGACTTCTTGTTTGCCTGCACGTATCACTGCAACCCTCTCAGCTTCCTCCAAAGCAAGGGCAGAGGCCTGGTGTGCAGGAAATTTGGCAGGGTGAGGGCTGATCTAATTTCATAATGGAGCCATTCTGTTTTCTCTCTCTCTGTCTCTTCAGCTTGCTGAAACTTCTTCCTGATGACTTGATTAAAGGATTTAAAAAAAAAAAAGAAAAAAACCCCAGCAGTGTAATTCTGATATAGAAGAGCTCAATTTATACCATGAAAAGTGCTGTAAAGCAGTGCTTCGCCCTCAGAGTGCTTCAGAGATGTGTAAATAAAATGCTTTGAGCTACACTGTTCTGATGAGCAGGTACTTGCCCAAGAGAATATGAAGTGTAGGCATGAAAACGGGTTGAAAAGTCACTGTAGAAGTACAAGTAGGCCTGGCAGTGCTTAGATCTTGTTAGTTAAACAGTGCTTTTCTCATACTGCTTAGTGTACCGTCACCTCCCAGAAGGAAGGATTTCTGTGTCTAATATGTGGAACGACTTACCAGTAGGCAGTTTGCCTAAGGACACAGAATTTGTAGTGATTATTGTAGCCTTTTTCTTCCCAAAGCCCTGCTCACAAGAGATTACATGACACTGCTCTAAGAGCAGGCAAATGGCCTTCATAAGCAAAAAAAATAATTTTTTTCTTACAAATCCAGACCATTTTAAAAAGAAGCCCAACCCTGGCTAGAGGAGTATGAATTCATACTGACAGATGCCTTCCGGATGTGAATACCTAAAGTTTAGCTTCCAAATCTCTCTTCCACTGGTTATATTCGTTCCTACCCTGTCATTAGACTAAATGGAAAAAAATGTTATGCCATTACCATTTGTGTTCAAACTCAGACAAGACCTGGTGGCTTCTAGACCTCCTCCAGGGACTCATCTTTCCTGCAGAGCTGTAGTGGTAGAGAAAAGGAGAGCGCTGTGCTCTCGTTCATTATCACATTACTAAATGGAGTTTCTGTCATGAGAAAGTTCCACAGAAGCCTGTAGAATGCCTTTTATTTTCTCACATAATTCATTTTCTTCTGAAACTTTATAGCAAAGAAAACCCATGAGTGTTTTAATTAAGAATAGGTGTCTTTACGAAGGAAATTTCCCAGCTCAGCTAGACATCACTAAACTCAAAGCGGGAATTGGATTGAAATTTTCTGGTTTGTGGTTTGTTGGAGCTCAGGACTTGGTCACTCATCTTCACTCTCTCTTTGCTGGCTGGAAGCAGAAGCAGGCTAAGAAAGGGGATACCAGCAAGAGCTGGGGACTCATTACCTGACTGCCTTGATGGATAAATCTGAAATTGGGATGAGCCCGAGCTGCCTACAAAGCCCAACTGCCATCGGAGCATTTTTACATGAGGGCCTTTCTTGAAACAACCTTGGACCAGCCTTTCTGGCTGATGTCTTGTTGTGTAACCACAGTAGGAGATGGAAGAGCTGGGGGAAACGGAGCAGCCATACATGGGGAAAAAAACAAAATGGTTTTCTCTTTGGCTCCCATAATGAAGCAGACCTGGCCCTGGTGCATCCCACAGCAGATCACCGTGACTTCAGGGCTGCATGTGCTCAGCCAGGGGAGTTTCCCAACCCTTCTGCCTGCAGCACTCCATTCCAGAAGATTCCTCTTATGGTTCATTATTTTGGAAAAGATCTCAGACTTAGAGCTAAGCCGTCTTTGCTGCACTTCAAAATATCAGGGACTGGTCTGGGCAGAGTCTTGTGCACTCTGCTGGGCTCTCTGTGGCAAACACTGCCAGCTGCTACGAACATTTCTGCAATAGAGACAGGAGTGTTTCACTGTTGTTCTGCTCTGGTGAATAAAAAAGCTCAGTGAGGAGAAATAGAGATGTTCCACTCTAGTGAAACTAACATATTCAAAACTAAAGTAAAAAAAAAAATTGAAGAAAACACCTGACAGAATTTCCCTCAAATGAGTGTACAATGTGGTTTCTCCTCTCCCTAAAACCTAATTCTTTGAAAATACTAGTATTCATTGAAAGAGATAAAACTAGTTTTGTCTCCCAGCAGTGATGGAGTATTTATGAAAAGCAAAGATATGGATGTTGCTAATTATGACCGGGGTACAGTGATGTAATGATGTGAACAGGGCTTAGTGCTTACATGGGGGTAAATGAAGGATGCTGGGTTCCAAAGTGGCCAATTGCTGAATTCACTTTTGGAGAAATAAATTAAAATCCCATTTACAAGATCATTTTATTTACCATTTTTTCTTTTCATTGCTGGGAAGAAAACATATCCCAAGATGATATTATAATAATATTCAAATGCAATTCCCTAAGAAGACCGAATAATTTCAAATCCTAAGATATTTAATTTGAAATTAGTTAAGTGGTTATTTGGCAGTAAAGGATTTTAAAAACGAGATTGACTTATGAGTCTTCAGGCTAAGGAAATATTCTAGTAAATTTAATTAAGAATGGGATTCTTTACTACCGTCAATCCAGTAGTAACCTGCAGGTTTGTCTTTTGGTAATTAACATCTCTGCTGGTTAATATGATAATTATGACCATGCTGGCAACAATTGAGAACTCTAATCAAACAAACAAAAGAATTGCTAATAATCACCCTCAGTGTGTTCACCGAGTTTTTTTTCTTGGAGGAACCTTCTGGCAGCATTTGTACATATCACAGATAGTGATGGTATTACATATCCCAAAATCTACAAACTGTTAATATGTTGGTATTTTAGGCTTGAACACGATTCAAAAGGGGATGTAGTCTGGCAGCTTTATCAGTAAAATCTTCTGATAGAGGGAATCAGGCTTTTATTTTTCCTCTTTATTTTAAGCATGTTCTAAAAGGTTTTAAGGTGCCATCTCAGAGAAAAATGAAAAAATACTAACTAGGGAACTGTTTTACTAAAAAAAAAATAATTACAAAATTTCCATTTTCTTCATAAAAGCATAATATTTAAGAAAAGAATGTGACAAGTTGTTTGGGAGTTTAGTTTTCTCCAACGTCACTTCATTTTTGGATAAAACACAGCAAGAAGGTATTTCCAATGTATTTGGAGAGGGTTTTGCATTGCACTCCTCAGTGTTGCTGTCTTAGTAACTAACTGACAATAAATGAGGGTCAGCTTGGAAAGACAGTGAAGAAGTCTTCCCAGTAGGAGCCTTTGTGAAGAGCTCTGTGGGGGTGACTTTGTCGCAACGTGATAAATTAGTGGCACAATTTGTTAGCTGATGGGGTTTCTGCTGGGTGAACGAGGGGTGTTGTCTCTGGGCATCACTTCTAACACTTCTGAGTCTTTCTCAGCTAAAGCTTTCCTGAAAATCACTTCATCTGAACTTCTTCAGCTGGACCTGATGCTCTTCTCCAGACACCTTCATCGCCTTACCTTAGTTGAGGGTCTGCTTCACTGCAATGCTTGGCTAAAAATGTGTTGGTCCTTCCAAAAGCTGCGTATCAGTGCAGCAGTAGAAGGGCTGCCTGCGCTGTGGCTGGAGGAATGTTGGGAAGCTTCAGACAGCAACACAACCCTGCTACAAAGCCTTTGCCACGTCCCTTTTGCCCCTCTCCCTGCGGAGTATTGCTCAGCTATGATGCCTGTGACAAAGGAGGCTGGAGAATACAGCATAGGGCTGGAGGATGAGAAGGGTCCACATGAACCACTACACCAGTTCCAGTTTCCCAGCCATCTCAGACCATCATGTTAGAGGAAGACCTGGCAAGATGATGAGGAAAGGGTTTCCTGTGGATTATGGGAGTGACCGGTAGCTCTCAGGACAGTCTTTTTCCCTGCAGGCCCCTTCCTTCCTGCAGATGCCTGTATGCCAACAACATGCAGCACCTGACCAGTGGAGTTTGTTCCTACAGTTTTTCCATCCTGGGTTCAAGCACGCAGGATCAGGTTGTAAATAAGGTAATAAGTTCACGCGCGTGGAAATGCTCGCAAGGTAAATACTTTTAGCTTTCTTTCACATCTGCTGCCAAATTTTGTGTGACAATGGGCCTTGAGAACTGATGGTATCTCAGAGCGGGGCTTACAAAAAAAGTCTTTTAAATTCATCTGCTCTTCAAGAAATAGAACGCCTTTTTATTTCTTTGAAAAATATAACTAGAAGTCACACAAAGGGTCCTCTGTGCGCTTCTTAAGGTCTCCTTTTAACTACGCACTTTACAGTCTGTTGGAAAAGCACTCAAATATTCAAAGATGCCAAAATCAAAGGCTAGCTAATGTCCAGTTAATCCAACCAGCAGGTGTCTGTAGATAGCTAGTGGAGAGTCTCTATAGCTAAGATGTAAATGGTCTTTCAGATATCACCTAGCAAAAAAGGAAAAGGGAGAAAAAAATAGCTTTTTATTATTTCCCCAGATACTCGAGTGTCTCTACCATTTAATTCGTGCATAATTTTTCATAAATCCTAGGGAAAAGATAGTATGATCTGAAAATGGGATCCAGCTCCAGAGCTAGAAATTACTCATAAATTATCCTTGTTCTCTATTTGTTTCTCAAGACTTGAGGCATTCTTTTCTGCAAGTTTTCGAAAAATGCATGTTAGGATCTTGCTATGCACAATGTGGAAATCAGAATTTCGACAAGGAGCCAATACAATAATCTATTTTTGGAACCTAGTTCAAACAAGTCAACAAAATAATCTTGGCTGCCTTTTGCATTATCATCTCAATTAGAAGGATAAGTAGGAGTTCAAGTAAAACTAAGGATTGAAAGTAAATTTCCTTTCCCTGAAACCAGAACATTCTTTGAATTTAGAAAACAAAGGGTGCAATAATTACAGGGAAAAGAATCATTGCTTGTAATTAATAAAAATGTTTAGATGATTAACAGGAAAGCAAAATAGACTGCTAGGTAGGGATCATAATTTCATTCTTTGTAAGAGCTGCTAAATGTAATCTTCCTATATCATAACATACATTGAGTGCTTGAGGAGTTTCAGCAACAAAGAGTTGCTGAGACTAAACTAGTGTTTATTTTCCCCTGAAGTTAACTCCAATAACCCTGATTGTGCCTTAGAAGAAATGAGCTCTTCTGTTACTGGATCAAAGAGCTGAGGAACATTTAAAATCACTGCAAGGGAAATAAGTGCTTCTGTTTTACAGATAAACACTGAGGCCGGCTGAAGGCCGTGGGCTAAGTCTTTGGGTACCCTCATGAAGGGAGAAGGCGGCCCACAGCAGCAGGCCAATGTGGTGAGCTTTCAGGTCAATGTGACACAAAGAGACAGGGGAAAATAATCACTAATAATGAAAAATGAGTCAATGCAGATGGGCAGGTCAAGATCTGCAACGGGGCATTGTCGGCAGCTGGGCTCTGGAGCTTTCCTCAGCAGCCACATCCAAGCTCAGATGGGCACCCTGACTCTGACCCTGGCTCAGGCTTAGCTAAATGCAATGGCAGTGGAGATTAATAACCCAACTGCTGTATTTTCTGGCTTTAAATGAGGAAGAAGTCTCTGTACTCAGGAGGAATGTCTCGCTCCTGTCCATTAAGGAAATATTTCTCAAAGTGTAAACATCAGCTGAGAAACTAACTGCATTCTGTGGCTTTGAAAATTTCCTCCCTGAACTGCAAATTATTTGGGGTACGAGTTGTCTTCCATCCTGCGACAGTTAGAAGTGCTGGGACCTCTAGTCACTAATGGAACATAAATAATTAATTGAACAATACTCCTGCAAGTTCATCCGTAATGGAAAACACTTTTATCTAAACAGGCCAATGCGGCAGCAGGGCACAAACCACTCCAGGAAGGGCCCACTCCAAAATTTTGTTCAAGAAATCAGTGTCTTAGAGGTCAGTCTCTCCAGTTCTGTGGCTCCATAGCGCGGTCTGAGGAAGGATTTTGATTGTGTATTTATTAGTGTTTCTTCTGGGTCTATTGAGTAAGCACTTTTCAGCGATGCACATAGGTGCTTCAAGCTGCAACGGGGTAGGTCTAGCCTGAATGTTAGGAAAGAATTTTTCCTAGAAAGAGTGGTCAGACCCTGGAATAGGCTGCCCAGGGAGGGGGTTGAGTCCCCATCCCTGAATGTGTTTCAGAGTGGTTTAGATGTGGTGTTGGGGATATGGTGTAGGGGAGAACTTTGCCGAGTAGGGCTGATGGTTGGACTCGCTGATCCCAAGGGTCTATTACAACCTCAGTGATTCTATGATTCTGTGATAGGTGCAGCTGGTTAGGGGACTGCAGCTTAGACCAAGAAGCTTCACATTGCACATAAGGCCACCAAAGGAAGGGAAGAAACCTCAAGTGTCTGCTACAGCCATGTTGAGCATGAAGGAGGATTACTCTGTTTTGCATCTTGCACACCCTGGATGGGACTGGGCAAGTTTGGCAAGTGGAAAAAAAGAGTTAATTTGTTGTGAAACATCTCGTGTAAGTACTCCACAAGATGTACAGCATCTACTTCTCAAAGTGCTGAGTTTCAGCCACTCACCTGAGGTGACAGCAGGCAGGAATCACAAGAATGGGCAGTGCATGTAATATCGGTATCTGCTACAGAGGTTAAGGAATGGTTCCGACTTCAGCCAAAATGCCAAGAGCTGTCCTCTGCACTGAGACTGCTTTAGCCCTAGGAGGGACCCTCAGCCTGGAGTTCACCGCACATGCTGCAGCCCTACCCGCCTTGTGTGGAGATCACAGAATGATAGAATATCAGGTTGGAAGACACCTCAAAGGTCATCTGGTCTAACCTTTCTCGGCCAAAGCGTGATCTAGACAAGATGGCCTAGCACCCAGGCTGGCTGAATCTTTAAAGTGTTCAGTGTTGGGGGATCCACCACTTCCCTGAGGAGATCGTTCCAATGCCTGATTGTTCTCATCATGAAAAAATTTCCTCTTGTGTCCAATCACGATCTCCCCAGGAGTAACTTGTACCCATGGGTACTGTACCCATGAGATAGAGACAGGCTGCATCCCAAGCCCTTCTGCTGAGGAGATAAGGGTTCAGTCCCTCAGTTCATGCTTTCTCTGCAGTTACAGATCTTCCTCCCACACAGGCAGGGTAAATAATCAAAGGGTTTCTCCCTTAAAGCACTTTTTAATGCTACATTTAAATGTGCTGCATACATTATTCATCATTTTGCAGCGCACAGCAAGAATGGAGGCAGCTGTCAGTCCAATTAGCGTTTCAGAGCTCTACCCTCCAGCTGCTCCTGGGACGCACGGTAAGGAAATGACACGGTCCACAAGACCAGTGGCCCACGCTTTTGCTTTCTGGCTGGAGAGCAATTATTTGCCAAGGTAGCTGCAGTCCCAGAAACACCACCAAATCCAGCCTTTTTGGGGAAGGCTGGAGGAGGATTTTGTTACAAAAAGGAAGGGGTTTTGTTTTTTTTTTTTCACCTATGTTGCACCAAAGGCAGGCAGTTGTGACTCTCCTCTCATCAGGTTTGCTGCATTCCTTCTCTTGCACCTTTGTCTCTCAAGGCTTCTCCATAAAAGATTATAAAAACTACAAAACTTTGGGACTGTAGCTTATTTTCTCTGCAGTTTGGTGGACACAGCACCTCCCATGTCAAACTAATGATTCCAGTTGGGATCATTCCATACAATTAATTTTAACATGAAGAATGACATAAGCAATATCCTGTCTACTGTTAGTGATACTTGTGCCCACAATGGCTGGATGTGCTGCAGCCTCAGAGAAGTGGAGAAAAGCCAAAAGTTGTGTAGTTCCTGTCCTGCTTATGCATGGCTGGGCTACTACAGCTTGGTGGGAGGTCATTATACAAACCCAAGCATGGCTCTACTCTCTAAGCACTCAGAGTCAAGGTTAGATATTTGACTGGATGTATTTTAGTCACGCTACTCTCTCCGCTAACAAAAGCTCATAAAATCCCTAGAGAAAACAACATAAATTAGCACAAACTTCAAGTCTCTCTAAATTATCCCAGCAGAAAGCAAGCCTTAACACAGACAGAACAGCGTGGAGCTCCTGCCCTGGGAGGCTGGCTGGTCTCCTGTGTGACCATGTACCTCCTCTAAGACTCAAGTCATTAATCCTGTGTAGAGTTGGGCTGTTTAGACGTTGGGCCATCCAACTCACGCGAGCTCTCATGCACAGTGCTGAGACTTTTTTTCCTGTAGAGAAGGCCTGGTTAAGGTCCGCTTGGCAAAACAGCCCAAGATTACAATGTGTGACTCAATCTGCAATACAGAGGTGAGAAAACTTGTTCCCGTATTTTGTTCATTTTATGCAGTCACAATGTCACCCCTACGGCATAGAGCTGCTAGCACTGGGGCGGCTGTACCACAACGCAAACAGGGAAGACATCTTGAAATTCACATTGAGGAATACATAACAACACAGATTTCCTCTAGGTCACTCTTTTATAGGGGACAGGAATAAATAGCCTTATTCACAGGAGGAAATTGGGGAAAAGAAAAAGCTAACGTTTAAAGTGCAGATGAAACATATCTCTTAAGCTGATGACGACTTGGTACGTGATAGCGCTTTGATCTTATCAATCAGAAAACAATTTGACTTCAGCCTTTTCTTCTGGGTATTATGGCCAGGTTCATACCAACGCTCTAATCTAAAAGGATCTGTTCTAGCTCAAGTATTATTTATTCACATGCTTTATTATTCTGTTTCATGGAGAAATGCAAGGACAGCATCTCATTAACTGCTGGAAAAGAAAGTTTTCTTTTTTAACGTCATGAACACGGTAGCTCTGCAATCACAGGTTTAAAATGTTTTAACTCCTGTTTAAAACACTGAATGTACCTAGAGATATAATGTGGCAAGGAAACTTTCCATGCATTCAATGAGAGATGACAGCACACAGATAAAATACTAATCCCTTGTTATCAGCGCTAGGTACCAGACTAAATGCAATTGTCAGAAATTCTCAGCAGAAGTTGACAGGACCACAACAGGGTTCGTTTAGGGTCACTGAAAATTCCTGCTTCATTTGCATCGGCATTTCAGCAAGTGCTTTAAGAGTCTTGCTTTCCAGCAAAAGTTTAAGCAATTAAACATGGCCACGTATTAACAGCAAGCAATTGTTGGAGGCCCAGACCCTCAAAAATATTTAAACACTACCACTTACTGATTTCCAGGAAAGGCAATCCAGCATCCTAGCCCAAATGTCCTGCAAGGTGGAGCGGTATAAATCTTTCTGAAGCCAATATGTCTGTCCCATCCATACATCTGTTTTATGGCAGGTAAGACGATAGTAGAGAATCAACATCAAATTTGGAAAATATTTTGAGTCTTTTTAACCATATTTCAACACACTGCTCTTTCTGACAGAGGATAATGAACTTGGTTTTATTCTCTCAAGCTATGATAATAGCCTCAGAGAAAATTCATATTGGATTTTATAAGTATTTGGTATATTCTTTGTTTATTGTCTCAGTGTTCAGCCATTAGCAGTGAATCGCTGTGTTGTTAGACAAACCAGAAAACAACAACTACAAATAACAATCAGCCTCTGCCTCAGGACACACAACAAGCTGAAGAGAATGATCCGAAAAAGCTTCAGCGATGCTTGCCAAAACCAGACTTCCTGCTTATGGCCAGAACAGATGCCTGCTAATTCAGGTGGGCACTTAAACTATAAAAGCAGATTACGTCTACACAGGCACATCTCTGAGTCACCTGCACCATCGCCGTGGCGGTGCCAGCCATTCATCCCGCCTGAATGAAAGGTGAAGAAAGGCTGCAGCGTCTGCTTTAACATTTTAGGCTCATAATTTTAATGATACTGGGATCTGACCAGGATGTGAAAGCTACACACACCTCCCACAACCAAACTCATTATTTCTGGACTTGACATGCGATACCGTGGCCTCGGCTGTTGATAAGAACTGAACCTCAGATCTTTGGTTATTTATATGCATACATATAAATAGGAACCAGCTATAAGAAGTAGAATGATCTCGTGGTTGCATCCTGACTTGAAAAGCAGAGAAGCTTTGTTTTCTTTATTTTTCTCACCAACATGCATCCACCATCATCCGGCAAACTGACAGAAACTTCCTATGCTTCATTTTCTTCACATGTAAAACCTGATTAATCAGCAATGTGAGTAATTTAAACTTTCCTTCATTGGTGTTGGCAAAAGAGTAGTCAATACCGGTATTTTAAAGGAACCTTTAACAGAGCTTGTGCAAGGAAGGATATGCTTGGGCAGGGAACAGAACTGCCCAGAGCTCTACCATTGCCTGTTTGGAAACCAGAAAACAAGTACTGCACTTCTGCATCCCTCAGCTTCCCAATCCATAAAACAGAGATAACAGTACCAAGCTTTGCTTTATAAAGCACTTTGAAGACCAGGAAATTTACCTTCATATTGGAATCCTCCTTCTAGGAACCATATTTTCTGAAGCATACTGTCACCACCCCCTCCCACTTCTACTGAACACCCCTTTCTTTCTGATGTTATCAATTTCCTACTATTTTAATGTTGTTGGTCACTTTTCAGGGACAGAGAGCTAAAATGAGCAACAAAAACACAGGCCTTCATTTAGAGACATAATCTGTTTAATAAATATGACTGTAAAAGCAATAAACAATAGCAATTATACATTACGCTACATTGTATTTAACGAAAGGGAAAAGAAGATGAAAAAGTACATCAAAAAAAGTAATTTTAAAATTAGAAATAGTTCCAACACTATAAGAAAACTTTTTGATTGGCTTACTATAAAAATAAGTTGGCTAACGTTGGACTTCAGTGGGGAATATTATACAGTTGCTGCCAAAACTTTCCCATCTTTCTTAAAGCTGTAGTTGCAAAGACAATAGCAAAGCCATAAAAACTGCTGTGTTTCTACCTGTCTTCAGAGAAAATACAGAAAGAGGCAGAGGACTCTGTACTGTGATTGCCCTTTAACTACTACGGGTCTCATCATCTTACACTTGGCATCACTATTTTTCTTTGCCAGCAAGTAGATTGATTTGGGCTCGTGCCCAATTTGTGACAGAGAAAGTCAAACCCACCACCACCACCGCCGCCAAACTCCTGCCCTGGGACCCTGAGCAATGCCAACAGTGCTGCTTTCTCCTCTTTGTGACTCAGGTTGCCATGTGCAATGGCTATCGAACAAACCCCACTCATGTCAGGAATCGGGCTGCCTCCTAAGTGCGCTACACTGATTACAAACCAGCCTCTACTTGCCTTCCCCTAATGCAGGTAAGTATTGGTTGGTGTCTTTCTGTCTCTGTACTTCAAACCAAACTCTTGGTGCTATGTTTACCTGAGTAGGGTTGGAAATCAACAGCTGTGATGATCACAGGTTAGGCTTCAGCCAGATATCCAGTGTCTTGGGAGGGCTTGTTCGAGGTATGCTGAGCCTGCTTTCCTGCTGTTCCCTTTCCTGCTGTTTCCTGCTGTTCACAGTCTAGGTGAACACGTCCTGCAGCCTACGTCCTTACAGCTGCAGCGTTAAGATACAAGATTGTGTTATTTGTAAGAAATCAAATCTACAAGAGTGGTCTTGTGGTGCTGGGGCTAAAAATGCATGGCAACAACCAGGCCAAATCCTCCTTTATTTTCCCTCCTCTACCCAGAGCGGCAGGAGTTTGCAGATCTGCAGCCAAGGCGGGGTTGCCAAGAAAGCCATGGGAAACTCTGCAGACCTTTCCCTGTTCCTTGTTCTATGGACAAGGTGTCTTTCAAAAAATTGACAGGACTTGGGATGTCTCCCAGAAGTCTGGGACTTCCCCAGACAATTCAAAGCATCAGCAGTAAATGCAGCTGAGGGTGTTACTAGGGCTTTCTCTTGGCCAAAACTGAAGGTCTAAGGCTGGTAGAAAGTACAATGTAAGTTCATGCTGGCAATAACCTCCTACAAGTGCAGTATGGACAGACCTCCCTGCCTGTAACACATGCTAGTTCTGTTCCATTCGAGGTTAGGAGGCAAAAAGTTACCAGTGCTATTGGTGAGTAGGCTTAAAAAGCTGTTTAAGAAAGAGCTTGGCCTTACGGTTGGGATAGCCCACACTCGCGCTCAGCATCCTCTCAGCCGTGGGGCAGAGGCAGCAGCTGCAGCTTGAGGAAGGAAGGGCAGAGTCCAAACAAAGACATAAACCAGACTGACCAAGAATATTTTCAGTGCCTTTAAATTCCAGTGTGATTTTTTTTGTGTGTGTNTATATCATTATGAATTTTCTACAAATTAGAGACAGATCAGAAAAAAGAGAGAGTGGAGGGGTGAGGGGAAGGGCTGCAGGAGTGAATAGTGGTACCAGTTCCTTTCCCCCCACCCCCCACTAAAATTGAACACCTGTACAATGCAGTTCCACTATGGTCTCAGTATAATGTCCACATGCACAGGCTTAAAGCTAAAAACCCTTTGTCATCTGAAGAATTAAAAAGTCCAAATGCAGTGAGTTCTCCTCTTTTTTTTTTTTTTAGATACAGATATTTATCGGTGTCCTCAATTCAACCATTTACATAGGAAGGGATTTCTTTTGTACTCTGGGGCTCAGCAGCTGTGGAAATACTTCCTGTGGCAAAAAAAGAACAAAATAAAAGTCAGTAAATAACAAGTGCATTTAGCCAAGGAAGATGTTTGAAGGTATCACCTTGCTGGCCTTTGGGATTCAACTGCTGCAGACTGACAGGTTCTTCCCAGAAATGTTCTCTTGTCATTCAAAACACTGAAGGTGATGTCCTGTTCTTTTGCTAATGAAGATGATTCACCCATGTTGAACAGAAGAGGGAGAGGCCAGAGCATAGGGATGGAGGGAAGGAGGGGTTGAGGTCCTCAGAGAAAATGTGTAACTCATTTGCAATGATAAGGTGTTGGAGATTTCATAAATAACCTTAAGCTTCGGATTTGCAAAAGAAGAGCTTAAACCACTCACATCCAGAAAATAGGGACTTTGTTTTTTTTGCTGCCAGTGTTTGGAGAGAAAATTAAATGATCTGGGGACATTCATTCAGATTCCTCCAAGGAAGGTTCCCTGAATGTTAGTCAAAGGGTTTGAAAAAAGCTGGCTTCTGAACAAGCACATACAAGAGAAACACCCAATTACAGTCTTGCTTTGTTTTCCCAAAAGAAAGAAAACTCGTTAAAAAAGAAATTGGTGATTTCCAGAAACAGATGAGGTGCTTGTATAGCAGAGTGAAGAGCCTTTGCACTTTCTATTCTGTTCACACGTAGGTCCAGACCTTCTCATTTTGTCAATGAGCTCTGATTCAGTTTCCTCATTCATCTTACTGACAGGATGGAAATACACTCTTAGGAAGTTTGTTGGACTGATTCCTTTTGATAGAGAATTGAGTCTATGTATCCCACGCATTTACCTTTTGTGCTCACTAGTGCAGTTACAGGTGCAAACCAAGGAGTTATAAAAGGCCAATTTCTGGTTCAATACAGCGTCCAGTACCACAGCTGAGAAGAACACAAAATGCTGGCTATTGCAGAAAGCCAGATATGCTATAGTTGCACCAAATGAAAACCTATCCCCAAAATTGGCTTTCACGGCTCTTATCCCAGAGGCATCAAGGGATTAATTTCCATCACCAGCAAAAGCAGTTTTGAAGCTACCTTGAACAGAGTCAGCAGGTGACTGACTCTTACCACTTCAGTCTGAGTGACCTGTAAAAATATGTGTTTCCCTACCTCTGGAACAGTGTGAACCACAGTCATTACATTCTTTTAGAAAAGGGAAGCCCAAACCTCATCTAACTCTAGGAGGAGAGTTCCTGGCCTGAAATTGGGTGTTTCTCCCTTAGCATCTTACATCAGTTTTGCCTTGGAAGTTTCTAAGGGAAAAAGAAAGAAAAACAAACAAACNCTATGGAAGTCTGCTGGGGCGGCTAGCCCTCCCGCAGCCCAAAGTGCTAAAAGAGCAGTTAAATCTAAAGCCAAGAACCCTAAATGCCCCCTCCCACCTCCCCCAGCCCGCC
>VXBJ01005960.1:1010185-1091630 GCA_013400055.1 Nycticryphes semicollaris
TTTTTTTGCTGCCAGTGTTTGGAGAGAAAATTAAATGATCTGGGGACATTCATTCAGATTCCTCCAAGGAAGGTTCCCTGAATGTTAGTCAAAGGGTTTGAAAAAAGCTGGCTTCTGAACAAGCACATACAAGAGAAACACCCAATTACAGTCTTGCTTTGTTTTCCCAAAAGAAAGAAAACTCGTTAAAAAAGAAATTGGTGATTTCCAGAAACAGATGAGGTGCTTGTATAGCAGAGTGAAGAGCCTTTGCACTTTCTATTCTGTTCACACGTAGGTCCAGACCTTCTCATTTTGTCAATGAGCTCTGATTCAGTTTCCTCATTCATCTTACTGACAGGATGGAAATACACTCTTAGGAAGTTTGTTGGACTGATTCCTTTTGATAGAGAATTGAGTCTATGTATCCCACGCATTTACCTTTTGTGCTCACTAGTGCAGTTACAGGTGCAAACCAAGGAGTTATAAAAGGCCAATTTCTGGTTCAATACAGCGTCCAGTACCACAGCTGAGAAGAACACAAAATGCTGGCTATTGCAGAAAGCCAGATATGCTATAGTTGCACCAAATGAAAACCTATCCCCAAAATTGGCTTTCACGGCTCTTATCCCAGAGGCATCAAGGGATTAATTTCCATCACCAGCAAAAGCAGTTTTGAAGCTACCTTGAACAGAGTCAGCAGGTGACTGACTCTTACCACTTCAGTCTGAGTGACCTGTAAAAATATGTGTTTCCCTACCTCTGGAACAGTGTGAACCACAGTCATTACATTCTTTTAGAAAAGGGAAGCCCAAACCTCATCTAACTCTAGGAGGAGAGTTCCTGGCCTGAAATTGGGTGTTTCTCCCTTAGCATCTTACATCAGTTTTGCCTTGGAAGTTTCTAAGGGAAAAAGAAAGAAAAACAAACAAACAAAAAAAAAGAATTGTTAAAGTTTAGGACCCACCGCTCCGGGTCTTGGCTTGAAACCTCTTGGTGATCCACAAGCCTTTTGGAAGTCCTCTGTCCAGACTACCTTGGTTGCATTTCCTTTCCTTGGGTTCTGGACTGTGGCCTGGGGTTGCTCTGTATGGGGAACACCACATGGGAAGGTTGGTCCCCTCACTCCATCCTGTGTTCTGCTAAGCAGGGATGTCCAGGTCTGCTGACGAATAGCTGCTTAAAAGCTTTTAATAGCTACCAGATCTCCCTTGGTGAACAGGTGAGGAGAGATCAGTATTGATTGCTGTGGGGCTTCCAGCTTAGATACCAGTTTCATCAAGACTTTCTTCTTTTGTCCTCCCAGGTTGTTTCTCAGGCCACAATCTTAGCCCATCACATTCCCTCCTTTAATTACCCTTCCCCTTGCTCCCACTCTGCAGTAGCTCTGACACCAAGCCTGCTTTAGCAAACACTCCCATACAATTTAGGGACACCTTCAGGTGGGATCTAAAGTTTGGTTAAACTGATGAAATTGTGCAAATAAGGGATCTCAGTTATGACTATACCTTAGTCCTGAGTGAGAAGAGCTATACTTCCTCTAAAATATGTCCATGTCCTTATTTGCAGGGTACCTCTGGTCTGGGCCTGCAAAACTGTCACCTCACAAATGAAGCTCAGCAATGCCCAAGCAATTCTCAAGCAATATTTGCTTTAGCAGAACATGTCCCCAGGATGAAACCTCCCAACTTCATCTCTCAACACTTTCACTATAGCCAGGGTAACAGAAAGCACGTAAGCATGAGCAAATGTGGGACTGATCCCAGTATATCCACTTCAAGTCACAGAATTACAGAATGTTATGGGCTTGAAAGGGACCTCTGGAGTCCGACCCCCTGCCAGACCAGGTCCACCCAGGGCAGGTTGCACAGAAACATGTCCAGGCGGGTTTGGAATGTGTCCAGAGAAGGAGACTCCACCACTTCTCTGGGCAGCCTCTGCCAGGGCTTTGCAACCCTCAAAGTAAAGAAGTTCCTCCTCATGTTTAGATGGAACTTCCTATGGTCCAGTTTGTGCCTGTTACCTCTTGCCCTGTCACTAAGCACACCACTGAAAAAAAAAGTCTCTTCACTTTATGTCTTATGAAAGCCTCCTTTGCAAATTTTCAGCCACAAAGGCTTGTGGGAGAAATCAGCCTGAGGGCTGTCCAATGCTGAGATCCCAGGTTTTGCTCTTTTTCCCTAGGCATGAGCCGGGCTAGCATTGCTGCTGGCAACAGGGTCTGGCACAACACGAAGGCTACAGCAGTCAAAATATCAACACATATTTAGCCTTTAGATCCGACTTACCGAATCACCTGCTCACCTCCATGTTCCAGGTGAGGGTGGCTGAAGTTCTCCTGGATATGCCTCAGGTGTGGGGTTTAGCCCCGCAACTCATCAGCCCCAGCAAAATAAATTGCCTTACAGTGCAAGTTAAATGCCGGCAGGATTTTTGAGAGGGGGAGGGGATCTACACAGAGCAACTAGGAGAGAGAAAAAGCCTAAAGGTGTTCCCTTCCCTTCATCACATGGCAGTGAAGGAGAGGGGAGAGTTAGCAAAGTTTCCTGTAGCAAAACTAATGCTGCAGCAGAAGAGGATGGGAGGAGGAGTGTGCAGGAATATGGGAAGGGGGGAGGCTGAGAAAAGGGTTAGCCAATTACAAGTCAGAGTGGGACCAGCTGCGGGATGCTGCAAGTTATTTACCTATGGGCTGGATTTCCAACTTCTCATCTACTAGTTGCTCAGGGCTCATCAGCTCACTTTGAGGGACATTAGGTATGTTTTCCCTCTGACTGACTGGACTGATCATCTCTTGATCTTTTTCATTCTGCATCTGTGCATATATATTAAGGCCAGGAATCTTCCTAAAACATTAACAGAAACCATCATTGTGGGGTACTCTGACAGATGATGTAGCATCAGCTTTTAAAAACCAAGAAACAAATCACTGCAAAAAAAACGCAAAACAAACCCCAAATACCTCAGAGAAAGATGGCAATGGGGACAAGGAAATGGCTCAGGGAGGGTCATACCTTTTGAATTTGTAGATTACAAACACGGCTAGTCCCACAAAAACGACAGAGAGGAGCATCAGCATAGCTGAACCACTATGACTGGGAGTGAGGTCCACCAGAGGAGCTGCAAGAGAGGGAGGGAAGGTTAGAGCTGCCCTCAGACCTCATCTGCCCACACATTTCCAGGGCTTTTCTCCAGCTGGAAGAAAACTGGGCTCAGAACACTTGTGGTGCTCAACAGCTTTCTCCTTAGAGGCCTTTTCTCTTTGGCCTTTTAGAGGACTGCCTGAAACATACTCTCAAATTGCAGACAATTACCTAAGGTCACTTGGGTACCGTAACTAGCAGTTTCTGGATGGTCCTGGAGCTACCCACGGGCTAACTTGTCATATTGACTTTCTATTTTGCTTTGGGTAGCTCCCAACACATAATGAATAACAAGCAACCGGGTCATCAATTTTACTGAAGCAACAACTGTCCTCTCCTTTCTTGACCAGAAGAAGTCCAGTGCCCTTCACAGACACTGTCTCAGCATCTATGCCTTATCATGGCAAGCTCTCTTCACACCTCTGACATTTTCAGTTTCTTCCTTTATCCCCTTCCTACTCTTCCGAACACGTTCTACTCTCTTTCCTCTGGTGCCATGCTGTCTCTCTCACAAGTCTTCCATACCAGAGAGTGCATGTTATAGGGAAAAATAAAAATTAAAGTCCTTTAATCAAACAGAAACTGTCTGTGCTTCTCCTTCAGAGTATTGTGCTCCACTTTTTCATAGCCCCTTGCAAAATAAGGCCACACAAACCATCCAGAAGCGTGGCTTTCCCAGAAATGCAAATTAAATTGTATTAGAGACGGTTTCCATTACTCACACACGCACAAAGACATCTAGCATCCAAAAAGGGCCCAGCTTGTCCAGCAGTCAGCCCAGCAGTCTCAGTTACCCATGCAGACACCAGTAAAACATACCGTAGACAGACATGCAGCTGTAGCTGTGCCATTACACACGGGTTCTTTTAGAGAGATTCCGATGTACAAACACGAGCTCTCACAAAGAAAGACAGTTAACATAGTTTTACTGTGAAGACTTCTAAGCAGTTCCCAAACGTCCTAAATATGACTTAGGAGAGTCTTACCAACCCAGAGATCATAGCAGCTCCGCTGAGCAGCAGGATAAGGAGGAGCCGCATCAGTACAGTGGAAGGAGGGAGGCAGAGCGCCTTCAGGGCGTCCCCTGTATCTTCAAAGTGCGCTCATGTCTCTCTCTCCCTCCATCCCGAGGCAGCCTCCCTTATTACAAGTGGACAAGTACCAGCTAGGGTCACTGCACGTGTGGCTCATGATCCACCTTTGCTAACAGCAGCTTCCTGCCCTGTTGCACCCCGTTTTTTGTTGTTTTCTACAAAGGCCTGCAGTGACAGAATGAGGGGCAATGGCTTCAAGCTGGAGAAAAGCAGATTTAGACTGGATAGTAGGAATAGGTTCTTTACTCTGAGGGTGGTGGAGCACTGGAACAGGTTGCCCAGGGAGGTGGTTGAGGTTCCTTCCCTGGAGATATTCAAAGTGAGGCACAACGAGGCCCTGGGCAACCTGGTCTAGTTGGGGGTGTCCCTGCTGACTGCAGGGAGGTTGGACTAGATGACCCTAGAGATCCCTTCTGGCCTGGACCATTCTATGATTCTACCTTGGTCAGATTCTCAAGCTTGTCTTGATAGTTGAGCAGCAACAGCACTGAGTTCCTTGTTTTCTCTTGGCACATATCCTGGGTTTAACTAGTGAGTTCCCATCGTGTCTCACTCCGACCATCCTCTATTATCCCTTGCACAATAACCGGTACTTCCTTACCAATTGTCTCTATCTGGCATTACACACAGAACAAGGTGTAGGCAGTGCCTTCCTCTGCAAAGCAATGGAAGTTGACTTGGACTGCTGCCTCTTTCTCTTGCTCCTCTTCACATGCACTGAATCATAGAATCATGGAATCATAGAATCATAGACTGGCTAGAGTTGGAAGGGACCATAAAGATCATCAAGTTCCACCCCCCCTGCCCTGGGCAGAAGCACCTCCCACCAGACCAGGTTGCTCAAGCCCCATCCAGCCTGGCCTTGAACACTTCCAGGGATGGGGCATCCACAAGTTCTCCGGGCAACCTCAGCGCCTCATCCTAAACCAGAGCCAGAAGACACAAGAAAAAGTGCACACACAAGAAAATACTCAGGTACCTGCATCACAAACATTTTCAACTGTCACACCCAAAGCCAAAGTTTACAGAGAAGTGAAAAAACTTCTCCTTCCTACATCAAGCAGGAAGGCGAGGTGCTGGGGTGAAATGATCCATCATTGTGAATTGCTCACACATCTCCACTCTGTCCCCTTTGCGTCTGTATTTAGTGGGTCCCAGCAGTTCTGTGGGATGACAAAGTGCCTCTCTGCCTGATTCAGGCTCAGCATCACTCACTGCTCTTGTTATAACGCTCTGCTGAGAGTCTAGTAGTAAACAGCTATTTAACTGCTTTGTGAGGAATACTGGCACCTTTTACCCTGCCTTAGAGTTGAGGTTGTTGTCTGTTGGGTTGGGGACACTGGTTTGGGTCTTTTTTTCAGGAGAAGAAGGAATGAACGTGATGAATGGACTGCAATATGTTCTCCGTAATTGCCATAAATTAAGCCTTCTTCCAGTGTGGCCTGCACAATGAAGATGGAGGTGTGAAATGTGCTGAGGCCAAAACATGTCACTCGCCTGTGCTCCAGGGAACACAGAGGCTCACATACAACACTCAGACACACAGAAGCTCATTTCTACAGGTTCTTGCTTGAATAACCACTCCGAGGTAGTTCAGATACCTACAACTTTTGTTCCCTGCAGCTCCTCTGCTGCAGCAATTGCTGCTGTGCACGACCAGGCACACACACAGGAGGAATACACACGTGCACCCTGGCACAGGAACATAAATGTTGGCATACATACACATACATGTGCACTTACAAAAACACACGCTGAGCTTTGCGGTTCTGTTAATTACGGGCCATAGCTGCCCAGAGTCTAACACCGAGCTGTAGCAAAAAGTCTTGGAAAGTAGAGATACTGCAGAAAAGAGCAGCATCTCTGGGCCATGTGCATCCCCCCAGATTGTGTCTTCTTGGGACTGCTCCTGGTGCTGGCTTGCATTCCAGGTTTCCCTGCTTTTTTTTTTTTTTTCCTAAGAGCTCAGATTTCAAAAGGACAATTCTTCTCCTTCTTTCTTGACAACCAAAACAATAGTTTTCAGCAGCGAAGTAAATCTCTCTTGGCGTTTTGTCAAATTCCCAAGTTTTGATGTCATGAAATTGGGCCTTTTATTTAGACAGGGAACTGAGTCATGACCTCTGCAGCTTGATAAGGAGCCATATTCCCTCAAAGACCTCACAGTGGCTGCTCCCTGGGCTTTTTAATATCTAGTTCAGGAGTCCAGGCTCATTTTGCATTCTTACTGAAGCGTATTTCTGCAAGAAACAAAATCCTGTAGTGTTCCTACAGGACATTGTGAAGCCAGTTATAGCAATCGCTCACATCTCACCAGCGGTTTCAAAGTACAACACAGCCTACCTTGCAGGACAAATGAGTGTTTATATCGATTGTAAACAAAAAGAACTCATTCCTGGTGTATGTGTAAATACAATTAGAAATGTCCATTTTTGGTGATCACAAAGGTCATGTATTTAGAATCACAGAGTTGCCTATGTTGGAAGGGACCTTTAAGATAACCGAGACCAACCATCAACCTAACACTGACAAAACCCATCACTAAACCATGTCTCTAAGCTCTATGTCAACCTGTCCTTTAAATATAGCTGGGGATGGTGACTCAAACACTGCTCTGGGGAGCCTGTTCCAAGGCTTAATAACCCTTCCTGTGTAAAAGTTTTACCTAATCTCCAATCGAAACCTCTTCTGGCACAGCTTGAGGCCATTTCCTCTTGTCTTCCCTGTGACCTGGGAGAAGAGATGGACCCCCACCTCTCTACACCTCCATTCAGGTAGTTGTAGCCAGCAAGAAGGTCTCCCCTCAGCCTCCTTTCCCCAGGCTGAACACCCCCAGCTCCCTCAGCCTCTCCTCATCAGACTTATTCTCCAGACCCCTCACCAGCTCCATTGCCCTTCTCTGGACCCGCTCTAGTACCTCAATGGGGTTTTTTTTTGTGGTGAGGGGCTTGACACAATACTCAAGGTGGGGCCTCATCAGTGCCAAGTACAGGCATTACATTTTGTGTTTTTATAATCTGCAAGATAAAAAAAAAAATCAAACTGATGTCTTAAGCTGTTGTGTTTGGGGGTTTTTTTTAGGGATCACTCAGCTGTGCCGCATCTGCTTTTTTATGCTTTTGGCTCTAACATCTCTGAAATTAAGCATCTGATCATCTCTTCCACAGCCAATGGAAAGCAGGTGGATATTATCAAGTTCTGCTTAGGAAGAATGAAATATTGCAAACACTAAGGTTTTCTTCTAGGGGGATTTAAATGCAGTGGCATTACATCCTTTCTTAACAGTCTCTTTTTTCTTCTCTTTATTGACACGATAGGATGTGGACTGACATCATCTTGGGCAGACCTGTTCATACAATAAGGAGCTTTTTGTAGAGCAATTTATTGGTATACGTCATCTGAGGCTTTGAATTTGCAAGTTAGCAAAATAAGCTGATACCAACTGATCAGAATTATCAGAAACTCCTGGAGAAAAGGAATTCCTAAGAACCCCCAGCACAGATTTGTTCATTCCATCTCTTGTAATATTTAAATATGGTTTGTACTGTGAAGAGAGGGTTTAGCATACAAAGTAGAGAGAGAAGCGTGTGATTAAATATCAGGACTTTGAGACGGCTCATTGTGAGACAGGATTAGTTGAAGTCCAAACTGCCTAATCTTATATATGTGCCTAAGTAAATTGATTCTTGTCTTTCAGACCGCTGAACAACTTCTGAACTGTGCTTAGTTGCTCTGAATGTCAGTTGACTCTAGAATATCTAGCTGGTAACCTTCGCACTGCGGGATCCAGGCTGAATACACCATGGTACTGCTTAGCTCTTGAGTATTTCAGAGACAGCCAAGAAGGACACATTTCTCCTGCTACTTATACTGCATTTCCAACAACAGCAGCTAGTTCTTGCACATAAGGTAAAATAAAAAGGATTAGCTGTAAATGCAAAAGCATTTCTTTTTGGCATGATAAAAAAAAAAAAAAGGGAGGTGGAACAGGCATTTTAATGTCTGCCCATACATTGATTTGGTTTTGTGACATAAAAATAAGAAATCTTTAAAATACAGCTGATAGCGCACTCTCACCACCAAGGAATATATTACTTGCTGCCCTAGACAGCAACAGAGAGGGTATAAAAAGAAAGAGGATACTGACCTGCTGATAAATGGGCAGCATGGACAAGGATTTGAACTCCTGGTTTCAACTCAAAATGGACAAGGTTTTGGTTCAGTTTCTGGAGCAGTGTTTCTGAAATCTGGAAAAAGGGAGAAAATAAGAAATGCATTTGTTTCTTGGTCATTGGTTTCTATTGCCGACAGGTGGGTAGGAAATGGAACTGCACCCAAAGCGAAGATTTTGCAGAGGCACCAGACCTTCTGTGCACAATTTCCTATCGCCTCCCTCTTTAGGGAGTCTGTGAAAGATGAATGCATCTGCCAGTACTATGCCCAGAGTGGTTTGTGTATGGTTAGCAATGACTTATAGCAACAAGTTGCCCTGTCACACCTCTGTAGGAGTGCCCCAGCAGCAAAAAGGACCCTCAAAGGAACATTACATCCATATGCGTAAGAGTCTGCATGACCAGCCAGCAACAGCACATCCACAAACTCCCTTTACTTTTCAAGCAAAGAGAAGCATTTCAGCTGCTAATATTCATTAGATCAGAACAAATAACTTACTGCTCATTGAGTGGCCAGCTCTCTGATCTTAGAGAATGTTCGTAAGTTGTGATATACCTCAATCAAAATTAACAGCTTAAGTCCTTACCTGAGGCTGCACTGTAATTTCAAGTGCTCAAACTAAACTTCATTTCATCCAGCTCTGAGTTTAAGCCATCTGCTCCCTAATCCTTAAGCATGTAGGAGAACCAGCTCAAATCTTAACAGGGTTACTGACTACAGAGTGTGGCTTAAACAAAATGCATGCTCCCTCTATTCTTATGGATTTCACACAGAGAGAACATGCTCTTATATTCCCTCTTTCATGGGAGTGACATTCCACAGAGCTTTTAGATCACTAAACCATCGTGCCATAACTCTGATGACAACAACGGAGCTCCTGCACAAAGGAGCTAGCCCTCCTTAAAGGACGCAACAGAAAAGATGAGCATTTGCTGACATGACCTCATGAAATCTGTATTTGTACAGTGAAGAAGCTAAGCTTTGGTCCAATCTGTTGGTAAACATTACTTCTTTTGAGTCGGTTTGTCACAATATGCACAGAGCCACTGTCCCCATATCACTTTTAATGATATCCAAGAATTTCCAGGCACGTTGCCATTAAAAGCAAAAAATCTGGAGAGATTAATCAAGGAATGGAAGCCTATAGACATGGTGTTGAGAGTTTGTTGTGTGTCTTTCGTATGTTCATTTGCTGTATGTTTCATGCATTTCACCTTTTCTTACAGCAGTGAGCAATTTTCCAATCCAACGTGGCCACCATTCTGCATGTTGATTTATTAGGGAGAGGTGGTTGGAAAACTGCAAACCCCCTTCTCCTCCCACCCTCCAACCCTTAATACGGAAATGCTAAGAACGTTATGTTTTTATAGTCATAGCAAGATCAAGAGGAACCGTATTCTAGTGCTCACCACTTAATTTAATTTGTTTCAAATAAATCCTTATTCCTTCTTGAAGATTAATGAAAAATTGTCAGAAAAAAGAACATTCCAATAATTTTTACACCATCTTTTTCATGTTCTTCATTTTAGTCTAGTTGAGTTATTTCAGTAAATGCTACCCAGATATGATTAGATGTTCCTTGGCTATCATTCATCACAGTACGAGATTTATCTGCTGCTTTTATTTTTTTAACATTCTTAATGGTTCTTTCAATACTCTTGGCTTGTACACTTCATTTCTGGCTGCTGATCATTTGAATAGGTGCCTTTGGTCCAATATCAATTTGGCAATAACTCTTACAGGCATTTTATTTATATTTTTAATACATCTCTTTAAAGTTTACTATTTTTTCATGAGTGCCAGAATGAGCAGTAAATATATTTCTTCCCATAGCAAGAAAAAATACCACCTGCTTACAAAGAGCCATCTGCTGAGCTCAGAGCAGTAGGGATGGTGACACAAAGATGCGCAGTACATGAAGAAAGCCTGGGAAGCAAATTATATCCCTCTTTAAGAATTTGAGCATATTAATAACCAGGACTGACAACTATAAAGAGTGCTTCATCTGTAAAACTACAGCAACAGATGCAGATCGATATGCTGTAAACCAGGTACATGGAAATCATGGGAACAGTATCATCCTGGCCATTTCCAGCCCTAAACATGACCTAACAACTCCCCTCAACACCCCTGCAGAAATTATCTTCCCTTGTGCTCTGAGATCGTGATGCTGCTGGAGCAGCTGACCCTACAAAAAAAAAAAAGTAACTACAAGACAGTAAACTGAAGAGCAAACCACATGGTGTCATTCCTCTTCAACACATTGTGATAGCTGCAGGAAATGATCAGGGGTAAAAACCATACCTGATGCTTTCTATACAAAAAGAGGCTTAGTGTGATGTATAACTGGCATTGCAGATAGCAAATGCTGCTTTCCCGTATTGAAAAATGGTTTTGTCAAGCATTTGGGCAAGAAACGGAAGAATAAGAGAATCTTGAGAAAGCACAAGAAGGGACCAGAGACTCTGTCTGGTGGCATGAAGGAAAGCAGATCTCACCTGGCCTGCCGGAGGACTCCCGCGGTGCAGAGCGAGGAGGGCAAAGGGACGTTACAGCTAAGAGGTGCCGTGGCAGCCTCCCAGCAGGCAAGTTGAGTGTGTGAGAGAAAGCTCAACCAATATTCTTGCCTGGCAAGCTGATGAAAAGGAATAATAGGAAAGGGGGAGGCAGCAAGAGTGAAGGCAGTAAGAAAAAGGAGGAAAGGCAGAGACAAGTGAGGTTTATTATTGCTGTATTGCATTGTTACCTGGTCATAAATGAGGACCTCTCATTGTGCTACATCCTGTACAAATGTAACTCAGAATAAAATGATTTCTGCCTGAAACCACCGGTATCTCAGCAGAAGCTTGAAATAGTCATCACTATTTCCCAACTGTATGTAAAGTGTCAAAACAGGCAGCAACTGTTCATGCTACTCAGAGTATACAGCACATTTCCTTAGCTCAATTAATTATATGCTCTTCCACTGGCTTTTTGGGTGCAGCTTTTTTGCCTGGGTCTTTATGGAACCTGAGCAAGTCAAAAAATGAATAACAGCCTGAGACCTTCAAAAGCGGCAGAAGTTCTTGTGAAAATCAGACATCTGCCTTCCTCAGGCAGCTCTGGAGATTCCTGACACACACTTCTGAGGGAAGAACAGATGCATTCAGACATGTTTTTAAAATGTTTGCTTGCTTAGTACAATATTTTCATTTCCCTTTAAGTGGAAAGTCAGATTCTTTTCGAAATAGACATATAGACAGCATAAAAAGAGGGAGAAAAATGCATTTCCGTGCTTCTAAAAATTGTTAGAAATAGAAACCATCCACAATGGTTCATAAACCTCAGTATTTGCGGTCAACAAGCAGGTTACACACAGCTAAAGGGCCAAGTTCACATTGGGATTGGACACTGCTTTCCAAAGTTGGACCTGACTATGTTTCTGGTCCTTGCATAGTCCCACGGGGATCAGTGAACCATAGATCACTGAGGACACTCACTTTGAGATTGGAGAGGTGGTTTTTCTGCCTTTCTTATTCTGTCAAGTCTACTTCTAGCCCAGTAGATGACAGGTTATCAGATTTTAACCTAGGAGTGGTTCTGACTTTTTACAACAGTAGTAGGGTTTTTTTTTTGAAGTAAATCTCCATGCAAAGGCTGATATCAGTCACTGATGTAATGAAAAGGTTCCAATAGGAAACATTTTGGGTCTTGTGCCTCCCTTTATTTCTGCATTCAAAGTGGTACCATGGATGCATTTTTCTTTAAAAAGCAGATAAAGAAACATCCAAGTCCTTTGCCCTGTTTCAAAAGTAGCTGCACAACTCCAACTGAATGGCTAGACCTTCAGCTGGGGAACAGGTTGGCCTCAGGCCTGTCCCTGTTCCTCTCTCACTCCTGGAGATGCAACTAACTCAGCTGAAGACAAAACTTCTTAGAATAGCAACCTCCTAATTTATAGTCTTCAAGAGTCTCCCTTGTGAAAATAATTAGCTTTCAGAATTAGTTTTGGTCCTTAACTGAGCCTCATTGACTTTATCTGCTTCATTTGCAGAATTAAGCATGATGTGCAAAAATAATTCAGTAATAGAAACCATTCTTCATGTATCATTTTTCATCAAAGGACACATAATGAATAATAACAACAGACAATTTATGAAGGAAAAAAAGATTCCAATTTAAAAATGGAACAAAACAAAAATTAATTTGGCTTCTCTTAGCATTTTGTCAGACTTAGGAGTGTGAAAGAATCATGTGCACCAAAAAACAGAATTATCACACAGAAGGGCATTTTTCCATACCATTATTGAATTTTGAAACCTCTGGTGTGAATTAGTTTAGACAAATTGAACGTGATTCAACCGCGCCAGTATGTACTAGCTAAGAACCTGGATAATTTTATAGATACTGTGTAAGGATCTCAACTAATGACTACTACACTTCTATTCAATTCATTGAGCAAATCAACAAACAACTAAGGAAAGAATTATGCACATTGATTGGTAGGAAGCAACTTGAACCAGCATTACCGAAGTGAATCAGGAGTCAGGGCCAATGTGGATTACTTTAAACTGTGCCACTCACCCTGCATGACCTTCCTTACTTCACATGAGGCTTCTAAAGCTTGTTTGCCTGCACTGAAAATAGCATAAACACTGACTTACAGGGTCCAGCAGGAATTTCTTGAAACCTTTTAATGAAAGATACTAAATTCAAGTTGCCATTAGTATCCAGAGATACCGTGAGAGCACAAGGTGAAGGACATTCCCCTGGGTTAACCTGGGACAAGAAATGACCAGCAGATATGAACCCAGGGAGAACCTGGATATAAAAGCCAGGATCCACTTAAGTGACTAGAAGGTGTATGGAGGATCAAGGGCTGCTCTGTGCACTGAGCAAGGTGAGAGGGCTGATAGTTACACGGCAGGAGTTAACTCAAAGATATTAAAACAAGATATATAGACAGCCTCTTCTACAGCACACAAGCAGATGATCAAAAAAAGCTAGCTAAGGAAAAAAGCTCTTGGTACAAGGTCTTCTGGTTCACATTATTCTATTGTCTCCCCACCTGCCTTTACTTCTAAAATACTGGCCTAACCTTCCCTAACCACCCAGTGGAAGACTTGGTCGGCATAAGAAGGTACAGATGTTAAAAAAAGTCTCTCCTAGTAAACATTAGATGATTTACTCCTCTTCATGGAATAAGTTTCCAAGCCTGATTGATACAAGTCCCTCTCCAACTCACCATACAGGAGAGCTGGAGAGGGACTCTTTGTCAGGGAGTGGAGTGACAGGACAAGGGGTAATGGCTTTAAATTGGAAGAGGGGAGATTTAGATTAGATACCAAAAAGAAATTCTTTGCTGTGAGGGTGATTGGGCACTTGGAGAGGTTGCCCAGAGAAGTTGTGGATGCCCCATCCCTGGAGGGGTTCAGGGCCAGGCTGGATGGGGCTTTGAGCAACCTGGTCTGGTGGGAGGTGCCCCTGCCCAGTACAGGGGGGGTGGAACTGGATGATATTTAAGGTTCCTTCCAACTCTAACCATTCTATGATTATTTGTAGGACACTGTAGGTGTTCAGTGTCATGATCTTGTTGCTAAAATATTTTGGTGACAGGCACACATGCAATACATCAGAGGAAAGAAAAGCAGTGAAAGTAAATACACTAAAACACTGAAGTTTAAGACAGTGTCTGAAAAAAACCATTAAAAAATATGATCTCCATCAGCTACAATGAAGCAGAAGTAAAACTAAATCTGCTTTAAGGAAAGAATCCCAAGACATACACATATGCAAGGCTTCCTGAATGTCACTCTCCACAGAGTTAAATTTGCCAGAGGTGTTTCATCTCCTCAGTCTATCACTGCCCATTTGATATTCAGTCATCCATGTCATCTCCCGACTCTTTGGCTGGATACAGATACTGGCCACAGCTGTACCATGTTGAGCACAGTTGGCTACCAATCAGCTGGTGTTGCCACTTGCCAAAGACTCCATCATGCTTGCTGCACTGCTGACAGCTCTTTTCAGAGAAAAGATTAATGGCTTCAAATGTCATTAACGAGCTGCTCCTACATCTGTTTTCCATTCCGCTTTTACAGTTATTTTAAATAGGCCAGGTAAAAGCATGGAAACAAGAACTAAAGGGAAACACATGAAAGCATTGAAAACCTTTACTTGATATGAAAACTTCACTTTAGAATTCTCGTGTATCTTCTCCTTACATCTCATCTAAGAGGAGACACATCTCCTGTGCTTGACAAAAAGCCTCCATTAGCAAACAATATGGAGAGAAGATAATATGTGAAATGCATAAATAAGAATCTTCCTATAGCGTCAAACCGTGCGCTGAGATAAATTGAGGAATTGTATCTGTGTATTTGTACCACTGCCCTCTACTGAATTGTAGAGGTGATATTCTAATCATCCCCTTTTGGAGTGGATTAGTGCTAAAAATTACTCAAAAATGCTCCTAAGTAGATGTTTGCTTCTCACTGAAGAGAAAGAATTGGTTGCTTTTGAAGCGGCAGATCTGAATTCTGTAATCATCACATTCACCAAGCCTGTCCATAAAGATGGTGTAAAAACCAACACTGCATGCTTGCTCCAGCGCCAGTGCCAATTCTGGGTGGCTGGTTTTGCAAGATTTGGGATATTTCAGTGGCGTTGCAGTAACAACACGCAAATCAAACAGCAGCATTTTACAATAGCCGCTTATTTCTACATTTTTACGCAGGTTGGTAGTCTGCCCTCGGTTGCTGTGAAATGAAGCAAGGGAACAAAGTGACCTGATTTAATAAATAAATAAATAAATCCGCAAAGTTACACTATTCTGGTCATAAAGCCAAGATATTTTGAATATGCAAAATGTTTTGTGATTCTGCAGGATGAAAAGGCCTTTTGATTTTTGTGAAGCTGTGGAGAGTAACTTGACACTGACTATAGAAACTGGAACGGATTCTCAAAAATTCTGTATTTATCTATTAGGGGGAATTGTCCCATGCTGCACATTGAGAAAACTTCTCCAGTCTCGTACATAGTCTTTTTATTCAGCTGAGAAGAGCAGCTGAATTTTTCAAAAGGCACTTTAGTCTCCCATGGGAAATATCAGGAATGCAGAGTTCACATTTCTAAATGTGATCTGCAAACAGATATGACAATACTTGGCGCTGTGTGTACACACACACACAAAAATCATTTGGGGCACTTGAAAGAGTGGTACATTAGCTCAAGGAGAAAATGACATCTACTCTCTAACCTCAGTCTCAACAGAAGCATGAGATACAAATGCACTAATGAAAAGCTGCATGGAAACGTGTAATTGTCAAGTGTGATGCAGGGTCTAGGACAGCTTCCACAGCCCCACCATTATTTTATCCAACAATTCATGACTTACTGTGGTGTTTAGACTCATAAAATACGGGTGACACAGATTAGTATAATAGACTTTGACAAATGGGAAATGAAGATCTAGATTTTCAAGGGACAGTGGACATTTAGCTGACTCTAAAGTCAATGGGAATTATGTACCCAGAGACCACAGAGCAGCTGAACAAAAAGACTCAAAGGTATACTTAAAAAGCCAGATGAGTATGTACCAGATAAAAACAGACCAGCTTAATCTGCCTCAAGGGGAAATGGCAAGAAAGGAACCCCCCGCCCCGTGGTCATTAGATATATATCAGACTTACTGATAAATGTGAAAGCCCATGAAACTACATATAGCCTTCATGATTACCCATGGCAGAATAGTGGTCTAGCCCGAGTGATGACATACAGCTTGGTTAAGCAAGCTGCCCAAAAACCTCACAGGTGCTCTGTGACAGACATGGCCTGCAGCAACTTCAGGAGTTTCATGTGGGGGGAGACCTCGTTTGAATTCCCTCTTCGACTACTCTTTCCCTTCCTCCCACTCCGTCAGCTGTCCTTGGCGCTGCTTGTTCCAGCTAACAAAAGTTAGCATGCCACCACTGGCACGGCTTACATGGCTGCTCCTTTCCAAACCCATGTTGGAAGAGCAGAACATCAAGACCACAGAGTGTTCCTCGCCTCTGCTCTGGTACCTGGCATGTGAATACGGTGGGTTCAGAACTGTATCACCACGCACACACCATATGAATGCAAGTACAGACGCAGGGATAAAGACAGGGAGTAACTGGCAAAATACAATAAGCTGCTGAATGCTGGAGGGGAGCTGGGTCAGATGTAAATCTGAAAGTTTATGGACTGGCTTCCTTGCCAATTTGCGAGGGAGGAAAAGAGAAGTGGGATGAAGGAGAAAAGGGAGGAAAGGTTTTGCAGAGCAGTAAATCTCCATCTTTTTTGTTTATTGCATGGGTGGTGAAAATTGCAGAGGAAGGTCATTTGTCAAAAAAAAAGATGATGGCTAAGGATGCTGAACAAGGGAAAGTTTAAGAATATGGGTGACCTAGTGGTTTGAGGCCCACAGCTAAATTAGCAAGGCTTTAGACCACTGCAAGAGGCAGTTGCAACAGCCAGTAACAGATCAGGCAGATAAAAAGGCTACTAGAAAACAAGAATACAAGAAGGGGAAGATACTGTTGATACATCCATTGATGGGAAGACTTCATACATTCACAAATTGAGGGACAAATCCAAAGAATAATCCCTTATGCCATCCCTTGGATAGCAGGCATCCAGTAATGCTGAGGATTTCACCATAGCACCAAGGCTAAGCTTTGTGAGCTGATGACACCCTCTACCCCAATGCTCATATAGCCCATACATACACGTGGGGTATGTCTGCTTGAGCTATGACATACTGTATGTAGAGGCGGAGGTACAGTGGTGCTTCACTCAGCACTAGTTATCTTTGCCCCTGGAATTTGAGGTAATAAGCTGAGTGCTATTTCAGGATTTTTGCCCAGCACAATGTTATATCTTTTAGTCCTAATCATGCTGGGCCCACCTGGTGGGAAGGACCTTTTGGGTCTGCAGGGAGATACAGTCCTCCAGTTGTCATAACCTGCTTCAGCCTTACACAGAGAAAACCATCCAGAGGGGCTGAACCCCACTGCCAGCATCATGAAGAGGGCAGTTTTTTAATTCAACCCTATCCCTGTGCCTTGAAGTAATGAAGTATTGATCTATCTAGGTCTGTCCTCCAGTGCTTTCTCAGACTCGTCAGCCTCATAAACTGCCTGCTGAGGCTTATTCCAGTCCACGGTGGCAGGATTTGTCCCCTAAATCCTTCCTGTTTTCTTCCTGCTTCCATGAAGTAGAACAGAACTTCTAAGGCAGAGATGGGACATCGTATAAATTTATGGCAGTTTAACGTTGCAGAGGGAACCTGAATGGGAGTCTCCACTCCTAAATACAGCTCCACAGGAAAAACCACAAAGAGGATGTAGCATGTACCAGAGTTCTTTAGACCACAGTGAATCAGATGCATTTGCACCACAGTTATTTGTTACACTCTGTCTTGGAAAATCATATAAATATATATACATATAAACACAAATGCAGAAACATACACATGACTGAGTAACAGACACAATACCTGCTCTAGGTCTGCAGCAGTTCTTTTATTTTCTCCTGTAGCATCTTGAAATGGCAAAATGAAGAGTTCGGCAGATGTGGGCAGCCCAGGGAGCACTGCGACCAGAATATGCTTGCTTGAAATACCTGTCGCCTGATATACAGACAATTAATGAACAGATAAACAGTGGGGACGGCACTGAATGCTGACAGCTTCTTTGCTAAGGCATCGTAGTACTTACAAAAATGATGTAGGGTATATCTGGTACAACAGGGAGAATCTTGTTAAAATCCAACGCAGATAAACTCAGGGATTAATAATTTCCTGATCTAAACTATTTTACTTATGTTCTCCACTAAAATGTGTAGGGTCAAAAGGCAAGAGTGACAATCAGACACACTTACAGGAGCTCCTAAATAACAGTTGCATATGGTACAATCTGCTTTTAGCTATTTTAAAGGCATCTGACTATCTCATATTAGCCCTTCAGGGTTCTCGTTTAGTCAGTGGTAAGAAGCCACACGTTAAAGGCCAAGTTATATGGGCAGAACTGCACTCTAGAGGTGTGATTAGTCAAAACATCTTAAAAGCCTTGTGGAGACTCAGGGAGAGAAAAGATGATGAATCAAGTTTGAATCCCCAAAAGCCAAACAAATTCTCATAGTTCACATCCTGGGTCAACTCCACAAGTTAATGAGGAACTTTATTTTTTCTTTCCCCCTTTAGGTGTTAAAGATTGTATTAACCTGCAAACTCTTCTTTTTTTTTTTTTTTAATCTTCTTGACTGAAAACCTTTAGCAACCAGTTTAAATCCAAATTCCTCTTCAACACAGACTAGCTAAAATTCAGAAAAAAAGGTACCCCACGGGCACCTCTACCAGGGTCATCTCTGGTCATGGGGTTCAGCTGCTGTTGCCACGGCATTACACAATCAAATGACAGAGTTCTCTCCAGAAAAGGAGCTGGTTTGGCCTTCAGAAAAGCTTTGTGAGCCAAAAGAAGAAACAGTTGGCTGAATCTGCCTCCGTTGTCTCTTTGTGTTATGGATTATCCAGCAAATGCATTTAAATCTCAAGGTTTTGATTTAAAACTTAGGTTTCCAAGTGCTGAATTTAGCAAAAAAAAGGTGGCCTCAGACATAAGGGCAGACCACAGCAGCTGGATGCAGTGCAGAGATTCTCCTGCTGTCAGGACTTGCAACCCTCTCAGAAATTAACTGGACTTCAAACTCGTGAATTCTTCTCCCTACTAGTTCAGAAGCAAAGACGTGGACCAGCTGCTCGTTGAAGGACAGGCTGGGCAGAGGACAAGGGACAATCAGCAAAACTGATTACACGTCACCATCACCTGAGCTGTTTCTGTGGCTGCCCCATGTGCGATCGCGGACAGCCCAGGGAACGCGCCGTGGAGCTATGAAAAGGGAACCTTTCCCCTCTATTCTGCACCAAGGAAAAGCACGTGCCTTTGTTACCGTTGGTTTTAGGTTGTTTTAACGTGGATTTAGAAACAAAGCCATAACAATATAAGGGCCTCGTATTTTTTTCCGAGTTTTTTGGGGTTTTTTGGGCTTATTTATTTCTTTATTTATTTTGCAAGACTGGACTTGTACTATTTGTGCTTGCCTAACAGGTTGTTTTAAGAGGTCAAGAAAAAGGCACCATATTACTAGTTAATGGCAAGTTCATTTTCTGAGGCTAGGAATGATTTTTTTTGTCTGGAAGTTTTTGGCTGATCCACTCGGTTCATTCTTGTCTTCGTTGTCAAAAGCAGGAGACAGGACTCAGAAAATCAATGATGTGAGCAAATAATTATGATCATAACACAAAATAGGATATGTTATGATAATCTGAAATTATCCCCACTTAAAAGATCAGATTTTAGCAGAGAACTATAAATTCTTACGCAGAATTTTCATCCAAGTCTAAGGTAGTAATAAGAATGTAATACTTTAATAAAAATTCATAAAAATTCTATAGCAGCTATAATTTCCTACTGAATTATTTAGTTATTCAACTCCTTTTTATACAGTTTACTTAATTTCTGTAGAAATCTATTGGGTTTATCTTCAATTTTTACAGGAACTTCTCACAAAGGCTTGTTTAAGGTGAATCATTGAGCTATATAAAGAGGGATAATTAGCTATCAATTTTTTATATTTTTTTTTACTCAAACAACAAAAAGACTTTGTGTTCTCAGTGCTCTGCTTTTGGAATGTAGTCTGAGTACTGTAGTTTTATAATCCTTTTCTTAGTACTTGATTTTGGTTTATTGCATTGTTTATATTCTAAAAAATCATCCTGAAGATGTGCTGATCCTTAAATACTTGATACAGACATAAATAAGTCAGAAGAACAAGCTCCAGAAGAATGTCCTTATTTCTCCCCATTCTCCTTTCCTCCTGTCTTTCGAGGAAATTGAAGAAAAAAATCTCAGAAATAACCCAGACAAGTTTCTGTGCACCCGAGTACTGCACAGTGTCTTTCCAGTCTTTTTGCACAGATCATGCCACAAACGATAGCATAAGCTTGCTAATAACATCTACAAGCCTTCTATCTTTTCAAAAGCTGAGTATCTATATTTAAAAAAAAAAAAAAGAGAAACCCTGTTTCAAACAGCTCCTTTCACCATTTTGCTGCTGAGCTGAGAAACCCCAGCTGGGTCTTCTACCTTTTCTTAGCCTCTCAGTTTGAAATCCAAATCTTCAGCCACACGAGAATATTTTTATGACATTCTCTTCCACATTGAAAGAAGGAACTTCAGAGCTTCTCCATAGTGTTGACAGGACAAATAGCATCCAATCCTGACACATGAACCTCATGCTATGTGAGAGACATAAGGCACTTATAGTGCTGCTCTTCTCTGTAGTAAAAACGTTTTCTTTTTGGTCTCCTGTTTCCTATACATATCTGTAATTCCATTAGAATAGCACTACTTTCCACTGCTGTGTAAGAAGGGCAGTAAAAGAAGAATTGCTAAGCAGCAGTAAAGGTATTTGTACAGCTATAGGTAGGTATAAGTGATTTGTTTTCTCTATGCTCCTTGCTCAGAAATACTCCATATAATACACGGTCATTAAAAAGAATGAACCAAAGGCTGACTCTGAGCACCAGATTGTCATAGGATGGGATAATTTCACCTGTCTCAAATTTAGCATTCTGGCCTCAAACACTAGTCTGTCCTCATTTTGTAGTTGGTAGAAACAGAGAGACACCTCGAGAGAACAGCTGATCCAGCCCTACTGTTGGCACAAAGCAGAAATGAAAACCCTTGTCGCACAAGGTATGCACATTGCTTACCTCCACCAGGGCTCTCTTGACTACTCTGCTGATGTCCCTTCTCCACTCTGGGATATCTGGATTGTAGTCATCCAGGTTTGCAGAGAACAATAACCGCAGGGACTGAAATTGCTCTGCAGATACAATGACAGGGTGGTGAGTGAAGAGTGTGAAATGCCTCAGTGCCAACGGAGTGGGGAGAACGTGCTGCAGCTCATGTTTGGCTTAATCAGTCTGCAGGTGATGCGGACTGCCAGAGAATGCAGCAGGGTGTCTGAGAGATTCAGTGAGAGCTTTGTAGAATCTGAGAGATCCACTGCATGTCATGGAAGCGAAAAGTGTGATCAGTCTTTACTTCAGCTGGATGAATAGCACTAGAAAGGGAGCTGTGTTGGGAATGTAACTGAAAATGCTGCCTTAATCTTGACTTTTTTCACAGGGAGGCCCAGTGAAAGAAGCTGTGATTTTACTCTCATAGACATGCCACCAACACTTGAAATATTAACTAGAAGGAGACAGGGATAAAGGCTGGGAGGGGACTAGCCTTGGAAAACATATTTCTTAATCTCTGTTGCTGTTAACAGGTATCTCACACAGATCGCTAAGACCATGTGCTTAGTATAAACAGCTAAAACTCAGATTCCCAGTGATTCTTAGACTATATCTACAGCATGCAATTGTGTGCCTTAACTGCTTCTAAGGCCTAAATACAATATCAAATCAGTATAGATTTCTGTACAGAACTGCAGCACACAATATCGACTTATCTTTTGCACTATGCAGCTTTTGCATGAGTTAAGAGGCCTCTACTGGCCAAGAAGGGGGAAAACCAGCTCACAAAAAGACTTAACATTTTGACAATCGTGCAGGATAACCATACAGTGATACAGCAGGTGCAGAGGGCTCTTGGAAGAACAACGTTCTGCAATCATTTCAGTCTGGACTAACATCACGCAGTGGCCTTCAGAGATGTTATGCTGAACTGGTAACACTGGAATCAACCTTATAATCTCACTCAAAGCATCCCGGAATAAAGACTTCACGTTGCTGCCAGCTAACTTGACTCTCTAGTTCTTGACTACGGAGAATCATACATGAAATGAAGGAGGAAGAGCTCACCATACACAGCAATGGTCTTTGTATCCTGAAGAATGGTGTTTCCTGCTGCGACCTGAACAGTGATGGTGTTCATTCCTTCCACAGAAAACGTGAATGTGATGCTCCCTTCCAATGTAATCAGTGGCTATATCAGAAAAGAAAAATTTAAGTTAATTTAGCTGGAAAGGAAGTTTGGCTGTCTAGCTTATTGGGATGGTTTGGGGAGTCAGATCGAGCTTGGAAACTTGAGACAATAGAAGGTGTCCTGTGACACACAAGCCAATTTTCTGGGGAGGGCCCAGGGATGCAGATGGGGATGTCCTCCTGAAAGTCAAAGTAAGGTACTGTAATTTCCAAAGGAGCTAAGTTTTAAGATCTCAGTATTTCCTCCTCACTTAGCATGCTGGCTGTTCTGGATCCCATGTTAACGTGTCCATCTTTGCTGCACTTTCTGGAGAGGACCAGAACCTAACATGAGGGCCAGCAAGACTCACTGCTCGGGTGTCCCACTCCTTGCCCAGATCAAGCTGTCAGTGGTTTGTTTAAGGTGGTTTAAGGAGGTTGTGATAGAACGAGAAGGCAAATTAAGATTCCTCAGTTGTTCCCCCATGTTAGCTTTAGGCAGGAAGCTGTCATTTCTGGAAAGTGATGGTGCTTGTAGAGGGCACAGAACCCCTCATCTTGTTTCGCTGTGCAAACCAGTTTATCGATGAATTGTGGCCCCTTTTAGCAATCTCTGCCCTAACTTCTGTTTTCACTTCTTAATGAACTCTGAGTGAGATCTTCAAAGCACCCAGTATGAAGCTAAACTCTGTTCTCATTGTAGTCTGTAGTAAAACTCTCACTTCAATGAGAACAGAGTTAGACCAACTCTGATCACTTACGAGCTTAGCAGATCAGAGGGAAGGTTAAAAGGTGACAATCACAGCCTGTAAGTACCTCTAGGGGGAAATGATTTCTGATGGTACAGAGAGCTCTTTAATCTACATACAAAGGCATAACGAGATCCGACAGCTTGAAACTGAAGCAAGGTAAATTCAGACTACAAACATAGTGCATGTGTTTAATGCTCAGGATAATTAGCTGGGGGGAAATGGCTGAGGGAGAGGGTAAGAAAGAGAAGCAGTGAATTCTCCATCGTCTGAGGGAACTTATTAAGTACAAAGAGTTAAATAAAGCAGAAGGTACTGATAAAAAGCTCTAACCTGCATTATACAGAAGATAACTACCTGTGGCTGAAGGTCCTACGAAATCCAAGAGAATATCTCCCACCAGAGACTAATTAGGGTCTCTGGGTTCTTCAGCCACAAAGATACATAAAGAAACCCCGTAATAATGCCTGTGCAGACTTATCAACACTGCAAGCATAGAGGCGGCAGAATGTGGTGCATGCTGGTCTCCTATCTGAGCAGAGCCCAGAGGCAGGGAGGTGCATGGGGAACAATTTTAACCACCAACCACCAATGATAATAAGGTCTTCTTGCATATGTGATTTAGCATAGAGTGTGGGGGCTCAGGATTGGGTGCAGCATATTTACGGGGAGGCACGGAACTAATCTCAGTCTCTTCCTTTATGAGTCACCAGAGAAATGAGGTTTAAACTCCAGAGCTATGTAAATTCAGTTCCAGATATAAAACCAGCTTCAGTTTGAAAGGTCAGTTTCCTAGAAAAAAGCTCAAACCCCCCAAGTTTTTTTGTTGTTGTTATTGAAGAAAGAGGGATGGGGAAAAACACACTAGAAACTCTTCCAGGTTTTGGTTGACTATGTCCACCTTGAATGTAAATGCAGGGAGAAAGCTATTGGTAATTTACATGAAATGGTAATAAACCCTATGGCTGAGTCCCAGCAACAAACACAAAGCAGTTCTTACATTTCAGTGTTGGTACATCAAAGAACCATTTGTGTCTCAGTCTCTGGTTTATAATTTTCTTGTGTGTGTGACTGTATAGAAGCATTCCCAGATCCCTCTCTCCCTCCCTCCTCAGTCAGAAAACTCCTCCAGGATTATTTTGCTCTCAGTCCATAGGAAATACAAACCTCTGTGTTGTTCCCAAACCACCAGATGTAAGTAAGTGTTCCCACTTGGCTTGGCCACAGTATTGCCGTGGCGTTGACCTCCTTGTTCTTTGTGGTGACAAATGGTAGGGATAAGTGAACGTGTTCCAAGGGGCCTGCAGAGAAAGAAGCAGCAGATGAGTCTTCCCTTCCTCTGAAATGTCAGCCTGGGGGAGAAGGGAACTGAGGGTATATCCATTGGTTTAGGGGAGACAAGTCCTTCAAACCACTGTGGGGGGTGATAATGTTTCAGCTTGGTGCCATTTTAGAGAGAGGCAAGCTTAAATCTATTCCTCATAAAACATGAGCTAGCCCTGTACAGGGAGCTCAAAAACTTGGATTCTCTACTTCATGAATGTCATATACCCAGGGACATTATGTAGAATTTAAAGAACAGGGGCAAAGCCAAATTATGCGAATACGGCCTTCGCCAGGAAGATGTAAGAATGAGCAGGACAAATGGCTTCAGTGGACATGAAGCATCTCTACTAATGCAAGCTGCAACAATTTGCTGAACTTCAGTGGTGTATCTGTTTGTCAGCTGAAACTCTGAAGGCAGCTATTCTCTGAATCCCTTTATTTCAGTGTTACCTTATACTCCCTCCTTTTCCTCAATAAACTTTTCTATTTCTTTAGTATACACGGAACATAATTCATTCGACAAGTGACATTATGCCCAGGGTTACACATTTCCCATCTTCTGGAGACAGATGGGCCTTTGCTGTTACATCTTGTCCTATAGATTATTTTTTAAAATGTGTTCTGACTGTTCACTTAGAGAACAAAGCAATTGCTCTGGGAGTGACAGAGAAAGAAAAAGAAAGAAACTCCAGGTGACAGAGGAACATGGGCTTCTTAAACAAATTAAGGCCACATCTACGTGTCCTACATCTGCAAGCTCCCCAGTGATGAGAACCAGTAACCATCACTTGGGAGGATCGACTGCAGTGTCCATGTGGAGTTAAGATACCTTGCTAGAGGATCTTATATATTTCATGAGAGGATTTTTCAGGACACATCCCATGCACGTGTCACCACTCAGTCCTTGCTTTTCCACCTAAAGGAACACCAGACATTTGGAACAAGCACTCCGTACCCCTGTACAGCACACACAGGCAGAGAAAGACACCTGGAAAAAATCTCCCAAATCAGACTGTGTAAAGAATAGCAACGTAATCAAGACTAGTGTTCCTGACTCATTACTGAAAGGCAGCTTTCTCTGGGATATAGGCACAGCTGCTGCTTCACCCGACACAGCCCAACGAAGAGTTATCCATGACCAGACTAACCAAAGTCTGCTGTCATGGTTCATTTTCCCTTTTATAATCAACAGTCAATGCTGTCCTCGAAAATTCATGAGAAGACAGAATTCCACCCTTAGGATTATACTGGCATTCCCCTCCTCAGCCATATTTCTGTGACTGGGCCATGCCTGCCCTTGGAAAGACGCTGGGATGTTAAAAAAAATCAATGTCCCATGATAAATATTTTGCAGGTCTGGCATCCTTTGGGATATTTGCCAGGTGCCCAGTGGCAGCACAGCCCTCTGCAGGAGTACATTCCCTAACAGTGGATGAGGTGACAGTGAAGCCCACGTAATATCCAATACCCTCCAACATAACCCAACAGCTGCTCAGAACACACCTCAAATAATCTTGCACTGGTGAGAGTGCCCAGCACCTCCTTGCACCTCTACCACATGCCAGCTAGGGCAGGACATGAAAGAACGGCTCATGCATGCTAATTCTGCCTGAGTGTTTCTGTGCATAGAGCTGATGGGTCCAAGTGGCCGAAATGCTGAACTCTTCTCTGGCCAGCAGATGGGGATAGCTCACTCTGGATAGGGCCTCAGCTTGGGAAAAGACTGCTGTCTCCCCAGTAAACTTGAAGAGAATTCCAAGAGAATTCATTTCTGAGCTTTGCCCAGGGCCATGGAGACTACAGACCTTTGCCTGGCCCAGGAAAAAAAACAAACCTCTACAAGCCTCAGAGAAGAGAAAGCTTTTCAAAAGGTTCACTTTGGCAGGTGATGTTACTCTGAACCATTCAGGGGAACACCTAGCTGACTTTTCAGGGGAAATTTTTGGCCCATCAGGACAGTCCAGAGGCAGCCTGTTGTCTGCAGAAGCAGCTTATATAAAATTTACTTTTTACACACACCCGAAATGCTCCCGCCTCACAACAACCTACATTTCCAGATCCCTGGACCAACTGCAGAAAAGCACTGCTACAGCTACAGCAGGATGAGGAGGGCATGGGACAGAGACGCGACTTTTCGGTGGGTCACCCCTGTAGTAGCCCTTCCCGAAACTCTCTGGATGTTTTCAGGCCGCACGCTGCTTTCCTCTGGATCTTACCAGTGCAGACTGTGGTTCTATTGCAAGGAAAGGTATGTTTTACAAAAATTCCCAAAGGCCAAGCTCATACACCCTAAGCAGAATACTCCACGGAGAGCTGAGTGGCAATGCAAGCATTTCAATAGAAGCTTTCTTGGATGTAGGTGTTGGGCTCTAGGAGGGACTGAATTTACTGTACATCTCTGTCCCCCATCTCTTGCTAGCCTGAGTGGCACCACGCTGGGTCTGCAACCTGTTTCGAAGTCCCAAATTCACCTAGAGAAAGGTGAGACACATCCCTGAGAGCTGTCGCTTCTCCAGGGGGGGTCAGGCATTGTGTAACCTGGGGCTGGTTGCAATGATCATGCAGCATTAAAGCCCCATGCTGGCATTACCTACACACAACACAGGAACAGGCACTAAGTCACCCGAATGCATCTGAAGATTGTTTCTCTCTTGTACTGCTAAAACAATCAAAATGGTTCTTCAGCCTTCAACGTCTCAAGGAAATGGATTAAAACAGCTATAAGCCAGAAAGCCACTACAAGGGAGAGTGAAGGCTGGACACCTGCCTTCTCCTTCCATTTTCTGGCCACTGCATGAGAAAGCAGTTGTTGCTTCACGTGGCCTCATTACTTTGCAGACAGACTGAGGGTGTGCAATGGTCCCCCTGGCACTGTCTTTGTCAGACAGCGAGTGATTACAAAAACCTGCTCACACAAGGCTGTCAGAGCCTCCCGTGACATATCAACCACCAAAGCACTTTTTCATTTGTTTGCAATGACCTTTGCAATGAGGGATAAAAAAAAAAAAAGGGAAAAAAAACCCCAAACCCATGGCTGCTGTTGAGATGACTTTGATAACCAGCAGCAGCGGGAGGGGGATTTCTGCATTCAGAGCCTGCAGCAGCTCCCGTGATAATTACCCCAGCACACACAGGGAAGCAAACTAGATATGACTCCAGAACCCGAAGAATTACACACAAGTGTATAAATGTCTATACTGAGCAAAAGTCTTTTTTCTCTACCCTACCAAGAGAAGTACTTAAATCACTAAAAAAAATAAATAAGTAATTAATCAGTAGCTGTCTAAAAGCCGAGAGTTTACCTTGATGCACCAGTACCTCAGCACAGAAGTGGTACAGGTTAAGTCCTCAAATCAAAACCCTGAGCTTTGCAATAACCTAATTTATTAGTACAGTTATTTTTGCAGGCTTTAATGAGTTTTGCAAACACGTGGTGTGCTGAAGGAGGACGTGAAATAAAAGTTTGTCACAGACCATGATCTATCAGGTTAGGGAATCATAAATGATCGTGAACCAAAGGTCTTTTTGAAGGGAGTCATTCAGGGAGATATTTGCTCCTGCTTCTCTAGTGCTCCCTCATAAACCTCCTGTCTCCCACAGCTATACCTCCCGCTACTCCCATCTGTCGATATGAGGGTGCACCATTAAAGAGCTCCCCTCTTTCCCTGAAGAAGCAGCTGCTCTCATGCATGTAACTCCAAATCTGAAGTTAAGAGTACACAGAATGTGCTAAATTACCTAGACTATACATGCAGTTAATTTGGTAGTGGGTAAGTAGTATTTCTGTAAGCGTAACTTCAAGTTCTAGAGTTTTCTTTGCTTTTTTCAATCAATCTAGCACACAGGCACCCCACTGAAAACATGAATAATCAACACAACCCCCACAACCCTACTGTATAAAAAAACAACAGCCTCAAACAAAATCCATAAGGGATGTTACGGAATTTCAGTAATAGGTTGACCCTTCAGGTTCATAACCATGTGCTAGAATAAATATGAACGAGCCCACTGCTGGTTTTTATGCAGGGACTTGAGAAACATTTCAGTTGTAAATTAGAGACAGCTGAAGTATAAAAAGGTTAAAAAGAACAGCAGAAGAGCAATGTGAAGATAATATTTTTTCTTGTAATACTCTTTTAACACTAAGATTTTGGTTCCTATGACAACAGAAAGACTGAAATGCACTGGTTTCCACCCCAGATGTGGTTGTATTTCGTTAAAGGGCAAAACACATACACAAAGTAAAAGTCAAGGCTTTTAAAAGCGACTAAAGATCCTGGATATCTTTGTTTTTCTGGAAGTTTAAACATGCTAATAATGGTGCATTTCAGAAAGGGCTGGACACTCCTCTGTTGTGTCTCATATTAGTCTATCCAAAATAAGCAGTTGCTTTAAAAAGCAAATGTCACTATTGCCTGTGGCACCTTACAGTCTGGAGTCCTCTGCTGGAGGACAAACACTCACCGTATCCTATCACTGCTCCCAGCTGAAAAGCCCCAAATGTCATCTCTAAGGCTGAGTAATTTTTAAAGAAGGGCAGAAACTAATGAGGATGAACATACATACATGTTACATGCAGGTAAAGGACAGCATTGTCAGATCCAAGGCTGTTTTCCACCAGCACAGTCACTCGGAATATGCCCACATTCTGGTAGATGTGCTTGATCCCATCTTCTGTTGAGCTGAGATTGGCATACGACACAGCAATGCCATCTCCAAAATCCACCTGAATGAGTGATCTCTGGAGGTCTCCCTGTGGTGACAAAGAAGAGAAAGGGTCAGAATAGACTTTGCTTTTTTTTGAGAAAGACTGGATCAGTGGGATGACCTAAATCACAACTGGAGGATAATTACAAGGTCTGATGTTACCAGAGGAAAGGTGGTCACTTTGGCAACTTGCTCAGTAGTCACTGGAGGGAAAATGACCTCCACCTACTTGAGGCTGACTTAACTGCACTGTGAAGGAGGTGTCCTCCAAGGAGTGTGCTGTAGCCCTGCTCTGCTAATTGCCAGGGAAGCAGGGGATCTTCTGGGAAAGTATCAGTGGTTCCTTCCCCTGGGTTTCCTTACAGCATGTGGAATGGTGCTCATCTCAGCAAGTGCTCAGGACGTGGGTAGCTATTGAGATTGCCTCAGGGGTGTTTGGAACAACTCACATTGTGAACTTCTGCATTTAAAACCATAAAAAAGCAGAAAGATAAAACTCAGAAGTCCTCAGGGAAGGGTCAACTCTATCAAAGTGGTGGGGTGTCAAAAGAACTGCTTCAGCTTCACTTGATAACGGCAGCTTACAGCATCTTATGACTTGCTCAGTGGCCTGATTTAAAATGAGCTGCATTTGTATTTATTTCAGAACAGCTATGAACACTAAGTGGGACGCTAAGTGGGACCCCTTGTGCCCGTCTCAGAAGGGAAGGGCTAATGAATTGACAGAGCTGATTAAACTCTTCTCCTCCTGCCTACAGATAATCCCAGCAGAGGGGTCTTGTGGCATAATTCAGACTGCCACTTTATGACATTAGTCTCCTGGGCTGCTAATCTAGTACATTTCAGAAATGTTACAATAAATTACAATAAATAAAAATCACAGTTGGGAAACAAACAAACAAACAAACAAAATATAATCCCACCACAAACCAAAAGCTGAGGTTATTGGGGATCTGACTTCTCCATATCAGAACAAGGATCTGCTAATGTGAAACAATCTGAAAACAGGTTTTAATCTCCCACTCCTGAAACTGAATTCCAGCCTGGCATCTAGGCAGGACCTCCACCCCAGGCCTGGAACCTCTTAGAGTTCCCTTCCAACTCTGACAATATACAGCTTCAGCAACTCAATGTCAGAGTCACCCAGCCCTAAAAGGCTTTTAAAACCCAAAAGAGGGGAGTGATGTCATTTCCTTATTTTGCCTTACAGACGAGAAGCAATTTTTTTGTTGCAAGCTTGTTTAAAAGATAGAGAAGTGAGTCACTCTTGTGAACAAAAATAAATAAATAAATTTAAAAAAATCACTGTAACTGATGTCTCACACTCTAGAAACACCTGCAAGATTCCTCATATCATGAGACAGTGTTACCCCGATGGTAAGGCCAGTTTCCAACAGCTGAATAGGTCAGCCTACACTGCCCTGTATAACAACTGTGGTTGCTAATGATCCTCTCCCTCTTGGGTAAGATGCAGTACCTCGTCCTAACTTCAAGCATTCTTGCTCCAGTTGAAAGTCCCCTGCTCAGTGGCTCTGAATGGTGCTTATGCTGGGTATGTTCACACTTGCTGGCTGTTGCCATGGAGCAGCTCACTCCACAGGCTGGCGTGCTGAAGCAGTGCCAGTAAATTAATAGCTGAGGGCAGTTCATACAATTGGCTGAAAGGACATTTAATTTGCTTTGGTTTGGTTTCCTTTTCTGGGTTTTTTTTAATTAGTTTTTTTTATTATTATTTATTTTCCCTTGAGAGAGAAACAGCCCTCTGGATGCTGAACTGGAATGAAACATACCCGTGTAAACGGTTGGCATCAGGCAGGATTCCGTATCAGAAAGGGAAACGTGCGTGAATATGGGAAGGAATTGTAACATAAGTTTTATATTCCTTGTGTTCTCTCAGTCTTTTTTATAAAATAGTGAAGGCTTCCTTACTGGAAAGCAGGAAGAGCAGAGCTATACCTGGGGATGGCAAGAGACACAAACTTTCCCAGATGCTCTCTTTTTATAGGCTGAAGTTGTAGGTGTCACACTGACCCGGAACCCTGCTGGAAGCTCAGTTGCTTCCAAATGGATGGGAAAAGAATAAGTGTGTTGCTCTCCTCTGGAGGATCCCAGACTGAGGGTATGGCAGGGCAAAGAGATCCCAGACTGAGGCACACACCTGGGGATGTTATATCTTACAGTTATCTCATGCCGTTTCTCTCCTGGTGTCTTGAAGATACAGACAGCAACTCCCTGTTATTCTCTTGAGAGCACCAGCAAGTGCAAAGAACCCTGAGGTGCTGAGACATTAGTGAGAAGGCCAACCTGAATGTCCTTTTAGAAAGAAACATGGGGCACTTGCATGTTAAGCCAGTGCCAGGTTTCCCTTGGGTAGTTCTTAATAGTAATCCACTTGGTAACATCTGGAGTTTTCAGTGGTGTATTGTCAAATCTGAGAAAGGTGTCTGAGTAATGCAGACTAAGTTGAAGCTCTTAGCAAATTCTCCTTTGGATGCTTTACTAGAGGTTTAAGCACCTGCTTACATTCTTCTTTGAGACACAAATAACTGAGGCAAGGGCTCCTACCTGTGCTACACAGAGGATCAGACCAGGGAGAACGTGTCAGTCCTTATGAAGAACCATTAAGAGCTCAGAGCTATAGCTCTCTCATTGAGCTATTTGAAAGATGTGCAGTTTCAAACATGATGCAGTGGCTTGGGCATTCCTGTAGAGCCAACAGAAGGCACCAAATGGGACAAGCCTCCACAGTCAGAGGTGAGCACACGTGAGCTCATCAGCTCTGAATCCCTTTCAGAGAAGGAATATGTTCTCTCAAGTATGGTGCTGGACTCGGACCAAAGACAGAGATCTCTGAAGTATCCTTAGGAGCTCACCCAATTCCCCTAAGTCCATCATCACTAGGGTTTTAGTCATCTTTTGTTACTAAAAAAGAGATTATGTCTTTGAACATCATCAGGTAATTGTCCCCCTGTACTACTCAGCACTGGTGAGGCCACACCTTGAATCTTGTGTCCAGTTCTGAGCACCTCAACACAAGAGAGATCTAGAGGTGCTGGAGCGGGTGCAGAGGAGGGCAATGAAGCTGGGGAAGGGCCTGGAGACTAAATCTTATGAAGAGCCATTGAAGGAGCTGGGACTGTCTAGTTGAAGAGGAGGCTGAGGGGAGACCTCATCGCTCTCTACATGTACTCGAAAGGACACTACAGAGAGGTTGGTGCTGGTCTCTTCTCACAGGGAATTAGTGATAGAATGAGAGGGAATGGCTTCAAGCTGCAACAGGGTAGGTTTAGGCTGAATATTAGGGAAGAAAGTGGCCAGACCCTGGAATAGGCTGCCCAGGGAGGGGATTGAGTCCCCATCCCTGAATGTGTTTCAGAGTGGGTTAGATGTGGTGTTGGGGGGTATGGTGTAGGGGAGGACTTTGCAGAGTGGGGCTGATGGTTGGACTTGATCCCAAGGGTCTCTTCCAACCTGAATGATTCCATGATTCTGTGATTTCTCAGAAAAGCCACACTGCTGGGACAAAAGCTGTCCCCATGGTTAAAACTGCATGACCATAGTGATCCTGCTGGCTTCATCCTTTCTGGGTGTACTTGGGGTCATGCCGTTTAAGTATATTTTGGGTTGAGATTTATTCTTCTGCGTATTTGACGTAGCAGAGGAAGATGAAAAGAGTGACAGCATTTTAGAGCAGCCCTGTTTCGGCAGATGTCAAAATTTGTGCACTAATGAGTGCTTTTTTCTCTTCTCTTCATTTTCTCCATAGCCATGAAACCCATGACGTCTACAGGTGCTGCCAGAGAAGGGAGCTATTTCTAAGGCATGCAAGATTTAGATTTCATTTTTTCTTCCAAATTCCCCAGGGAGAAATATGCTGACAGAGACATCTGAAAATCTAATTGGAGAAGAGCTTCAGCTGCCGTTCCCCCAGTCTTTTTCATTTGTCTTGGCCTTTCCTGTTTTTGTTTTAAAACTGTTTGAACTGGAAATACATTTTCCATTCAGTAAGATCCAGGCTGTAACACTTCTCTGAAAATGCCACATTTTGAAACGCTGACATTTAGAATTCTAGCTTGGGAAGGGAGAGGGGGGGGAAAAAAAAAGTCAGGAAAACAAAGAGACCGTGTTTTGACTTGTTCTAATGTTTTATCTCTGCCAGGTAAGAGCATGGGCAGAAAAAGACAGGAAGAGAAAGCAGGTGAGCCAAAAATCAAAGCATTTCCCATACAGCCCACACCTGATCTCCATCCATCCCAGCTGGCTGTGTCTCAGGCAGCTCTCCAGAGCCATTAGCAAGCGGCTGTTTTACCAAGAGAAGATGTGTTTTGCAACATTCTGATGCACGTACATACCACACATCTTGCCAAAATCTCTCCTGTTGCCCTTTCCACCTTCTCCTTGTCATTTTGACAAGTCCAATCCTACGCCATTGGGGCTTTCTGAAGCTTTTAGCTCGATAAAGGCTGACATCCCTGCATTACTTCTGCACCCACGGCAAAGCACTCGGATGCAATCAGCACGGAGCTGTCTTTGGGCAGCCTCCTCTGGCCTTTGTGGTAAGAGGTCTTTAGTGCCAGCACTCCTAGGTGTTAAGGGAGAAATTTGCCAAGTTGGCAGCTCGTGGTGACATCTCTGCATTCAGCTCCTGTATTGTAATCACGCTAAGCTAGTCAGCAAGCAATTACAGCAGCTGAAAAATCGGAAGTACTTTTGATGGATGTTTTTTACCTTGTACTAGGTGTATGCAATATGCACAAGCTTGGATATATCCAATATCCTTCCCTGGAGATATTAAAAACCCGCTTGGACGCATTCCTGTGTGACCTGATCTAGGTTTACTGCTCCGGCAGGGGGAATAGACTAGATGATATTTCAAGGTCCCTTCCAGTCCCTGAGATTCTGTGATTAGCTGAAGTACACAGCAACCTTGACAGAGGATTCAGTCCACCCAAAGACTTAAGCCTATGATGAACTTTAAGCAAATGAGTACTCCTTTTAGCCTGAAAAGAACTCCCCATGGAATTAAAAACAAGTTTCCCAAGGCCCCACATTATGCCCTTTACCTATGCAAACTACCTTTGATACTAAAGTGTAACTCAGAAATTTACTGTTTTCTAAGGTATTTTCTCATTAAATGTCCATAGGATTTCCAAGCATAAACAAAAGATGCCCCTCTCTCCTATCCCTCCCCATCCACCAAGCCAAATGCACATCTTTCCTTTATCTTGCCAAAAGAACAAAAGTGTAGAGCATACACAAGACCGGGATATGCTTCCATAAAAAGCCTGTGAAGCTTCCAGCTTCAGTGTATATAAAGAAAAGAGCCCATACAGTTTCCAAAAATATTTTCACATTTTTATTACTTTGATGCAGCTCTCAGTATTTTGGTGTGTGTGAGATGTGAGACCCACCTAACGGGATCCTCTCTCTGTCTGAATCTTGCCCAGAAGATCATAATAGTGAATTTTCCTTATTAGAGTTCCACTATTTGTATCTAAATGGAGGTATTAAGACAATGAAGCACAGTTCAAAGATTTTAACTTTGGTTCCCATATTTCAGATTTAATTTTTAAGTCTTCAATTGTGCACCAACTCCTGTGTCTTCCCTACAGATGTTGATAATTGATATAATTATCCTTTGCAAGAGACAGACACTGCTGTTGTTGGATTGTCTTCATGGATTAATGTTTTCTGCTTTCTTTAGATTAACCCCCTTTTCCCTCTTTGGTATTTTCTTCTCACTATCAGCAAACATCCATCATAGACATTTCCATGGCAATTGAATATCTTCACATGAAATAACTTTAGTCTAGCTCTGTTTAAGCATATGCTTAATTTTAAACAGACATGCAAGTCCAACTAGATCAAGTACTGAAAAACACATTTTCTGTGTAAATCCCTGCTTTCAGAGAGATGCTCTTAATTTTTTAAAATCAGAAATGTGTCTTTTATCAGAGAAAATAGCTTGATACTTTTCACATGTCTCTTTTTCTGCACCAAAACAGTTAATTGTACTAATCAAATAATTCGTTCTGCCTGTCAGTTGTGCCAGCTAGACTCAGCTACGAGTTTTTTCTCCAGAACTAGAACTGTGCTCCACAGGAATCAGCAAGTACAGACTCTCAGGATTATGCAGAATAACTCAACTTGTGTGTCTGGAGGTGCTTTATAAGACCGTAGTGCTGCGTGTCATCATGAAGGCGAGGTCAACTTTCATAAATTTTCATTGATTTTCGGCAGTGAATTTCAAAATGCGTGAAAGGCTCTGATTTCTCACAACCAGCTTCTCATCATTGGTAACACAGAAAATACAATTATAATTCAGATGACGGCGGTACAGGGAGAAGGGATGCACTGATCTTTTATCTGTGTGTTATTAACAGGAAAGTGGTGGTGTTAGTAAGACAAACAGCCACAATTCAGCATGTGCGTTGAAAGTTAGGATGAAGGTTTCGTATTTCTGTAATCATTACTAACTTGTGATATCAAAAGAGGGAACACAGCAGGATACCATGACAAAATACAGACTACGCTTTTAAGTTCTACTAGCTTCGCATCTTTAATTCGGGTAAATCAACAATCAAAACAATCCTAATGCTAAACTCATCTCCAGAGCCTTCAGCTGAGTTGAATGCTGAATTGCACTGAACAACAGTGCTGAGGTGGGAAATGCTAATAGTATTGTCCCCCCAGCAGGATCCCCAAAGCTCACTGGATGTACCTTGTACAGCCATTTATTAACACTGTCATTAGAGAAAACCATAATGGTCTTTAGGAAATTCAGGGCTCCATTCGTATATTCACATGGCAAGAGATAGCTCTCCAGACTTTTGAGCATTCAGCACATAAATGAAAAGTATGGGTGACATGAGGGAGAAAGCAAAGCTCTGTGTTCAAATGAGGGGATAAAAAAGCAGAAAGTCTCTTACTCAAGGTCACACAGAAAGAGCCCAGAGTGCAGTTCAGGAATGTGTTCAGATTGCCTGAATTCTAACCCCATGGTCTGTACTGCAGGAACAAATGAGCTTTCCCCACATATTAGTCTAATCCAAGCATCACATAACAGCAGCAAGTAACTAAAAGTAACCAAAATCTACTCCCAGTGCAGTAACTTTGTCAAGTGAGAACTGAGGAAGACCTGGAAAGTCAAAGACTTTAGGCTGTCATTTTATCAAGATAAAAAATAAATTAGAGGCGACCCTTTCTGTGTGAATTACCTGTAATGAAACAGCCAAAGCCCTGAACCTTTCTGCCCTGAAAGTCTTTACCGTCCATTTCCTCACCACAGATGTATGAGCAATCAGATGAAACAAGTTTGAAAGCCATTTTGCTGAACAGGGTTGCTCTGGAGGCTACAGCTTTCAGTGTCTCTGCTGAAGCAGTGCAGCAAGAACAAGTGTCTGATGTTCACACAAATAACTCAAACACCCAAATAACAACTGGGTTTGTGACAGACAAGAGATCTACACGACCACATGATGAGGGAGGCATGCAGAAACAACACCCACTTGATAAAATTCCTCTGTTTTCTACAACAGAGCAGCAAAATATGTCAGGGACATTGGGTTGGAGAGCTTCAGTAGGAAAGATGGCTTTGTAATTCTTGGCTTTAGGTTTTGTTGCTGTGCAAAAATAAAGTAAGGATTCAACTTCTTTAGGTTGAGAAACAAATTTGTTGTTGAATACTGCAGTGAGAGAGGTGTCAGCTGTGGGTCTGTGCATACAGCCCACGCCAGGACAAAGCATTAACCTTTAACTGGCAGCACTTGGAGGCATTGGGAAAATTTGCATTTAAGCATAACTAGTTTTTTTTCCTGTGCTGCTATTTAGTGTCAGAGATGCTACTGTTATTCTGCTTAGCTTAGTGGAAGTTTAAGAGCTAATTTACTAGTATAAGTATGGTGGTCTGCTTATTAACCACTTCCATAAATGCTTTGTATTACGGGACAAATGCTAATTACAAAAAGAAACATTGATGCTTCCCGCCTGTTGTCACTCAGTAAGAATATCAGGATGATGACAGGATTAATAGCAGAACTAACCTAGACAAAGCTTTCCAGTAAGGGAACCAAAGATACTAAGTGCAAGGTGACTGTGCAAACAGTTTTTAAGAAGTCATTCAGAAATCCTAAAAGGTGTCAAGAAAGTTAGACCACTTTGGAATGGCATTCTTGCACTCAGATCGTTTAAATATGAGTTCTTTGTGGGTGTTGCTTTTAATGTTTATATGCTAACAGATAAATGCTTCACAAGGAAATTTCATGTGAGTCAGGGTTAGAGACTCCCAGCACTCAGAAATCAGCAATGCTCTACGCTAGTTTTGGTGCCTGCCCCTTCTTCACTTGCACAGGTTTCAGTGATTATTTTCCTTTTGTGTCCTCTTCAATAGCAGAACACTTCTGAGTGCCATGTCCTTGTTTTTATCTTCAGACAACTTTTACTGACATTGTGTCATCATCGGAATGACACTGTCCCAGCCCTCAGCCTCCCCACAGGCACAAGCAGGCTCTACAAGAAATCCTTGTGCTGTGGTTCCTGCCCCTGAATCCCCTATCTGAGCGAAAAAAGTTTTTTACTGCCAACATTTGCCTCTCCTTCTCCTCTTAACAAACCCCTCCACTACAGAGATGCAGTGATTTTTCAGGGCCTCCAGTAAGCCTGCTTCTGCCTCTTTTCTGAGACAGGTGGGTCCTTAAATGGAGCAGATAAGCCCTAGAAAGACAATACGATTACAGATCTCGAAAAAAAACTCTCCTGCTTTGGCTCACCAGCATCTTACCATTTTCTTTTCTTACAGGTCAAGTGGAATATGGGCAGCAAAAAAGAGAGCTGGGAGGCTGCGGTGTATGGAACAGCTCTGCAAATCTAGAGGCTTAGAACTGTCCTCAGGGTACAGGAGCTGTTAAAATGCAAGGGGACTACCATACAAGCAAAACCTGCACTTTTTTACATCCTAAAACATATTAAGTATGACACAAACTAAAAACCCACCAGGGTTAAGCGCTTAAAAATCTTGGCCACCATTCCAGGGGGCAACGGTTCAATAGGACACATTTTCTTCATATGCTATTGGGAAAAACCTGTGCATGCAATACACAGACGTATCCAGTGTGTTTTACCCTTCCCTTCAACAAAAATTGAGTGGCACAGATTGTGTGGATGCTGAACATCTGGTTTCCACAACGCCATACGCCTGTGCAGGGCAGAACCAAACAGAAAATGGGACATTCTCGTTCTGTCATACCTCTGCCTTGTTTGCAAGGAAAAAACTTCCCTACACTGGGTTGGACTCAGCAATCTCTAGAGATCCTTTCCAACCTCAACTATTCTGTGATTCTGTGAAACCAATATCTGTTCTATAAAAGGGTTGTTGTTACCTTGCTGCCTTGATTAACGTTTCTAGTGACTGGTGTGATTTTTGTTACTGAAAGAGTTAATTTGGTAAATGCTTTAGTGCCTATAAAGTTCTGCTGCTATAACCACAGTTTATTCCCTTATAGCTTGCATATAGCTGGGCAAATTTTCTCCTCTGTGGAGTATTTCTTTTGCTGCAATCTCAACACAAAGGCATTGCCAGACTGGGTCCAATTCACTCAAAAATTTTTTTGGTTGCTTTATAAACTAAGTCTTCATATTGACAAATCTAGGAACAGGAGGTCAAGTTCATCCAGCAGAGAGAATAATCAGAAAGGCTGGAGGTTGATTAATACTGTTTCAGCCCTCAGAGCAATTTCTAACCTCTCCTTTATCATGTATACTGAAAGAAGGCCCTTCTTCAGACCTCCTCAGGAGCTGACTCACTCATCAAAACATACTTTACATACTCCCCGATACACAGCATGAGAAAAAAACCCCTCTCCTTATGGAGAAGGTCTTGCTTTCAGACTGGTGAATACTGAAGCAGGGTTATTTAAAAACAAAAAAAAAGAAAGAAAGATCAGAATCGATTGAAAAGACAAAACAATTCACAGCAGATCCCTGTATGACAGCAGTTAGGGTGCTTACAGGATACGTGAGCTTGAAATACTCATAGAAGTAAAAGCAGGACTTGAGTCTCGAGTTTCCCACACTGTGGGTGACCGTCTCTTCCTCTGACTATAAGTCTTTGATAATTTTGTGACTGACTTTTCAGGTTACCTGTCTCCTTCTCTCAATCTGTTTTAAAACTTTGCTGAGAATAAAAACACAAGGCAATGAGCACTTCTGGGGGGTTATACATGAACACTTTTCTTGATTATTTTTTTTAAGAGCCTGAAGACTTTGAATCTTGGTATGGATTTCTTATTCTTCATCTTTAAACACAGAAATAAACAATTTATGCAAATGAAATTACGTGTTTTTACTGCTACAACAGCATCTATAGTAGCAACGCTGTATGGCTGTCACTACTGAAATAAAGAAACCATATTCTGGAGAAAATGGTCAAACAACTGCTTCAGGTTAGATCTGATTTATTAGATGATATTGCCTTTACAAACTGGGACACCCGTTTGCTGGGGAAAGCATCAGTAACAGAGATGTGAAAACCCTAACACACCCTCTCCAAAACTCAGATCCAGAGGTCATTCTCATTTCTCTGTCCTCACTAGGGATGACATTTACTATGGAGAGGATCAGAAGTAATTTCTGTGAATGCTCTAAGTTGTAAAGGGATGTACATGATGCCCTAGTGTAAAAGCAGAGCTGGTTTAGGATTTATTCACCAGCTACACAGAAAGAATGGTAGAAGTGTAAAGAGATCAAACAGGATTAGGAAAAAAGAGAAAATAGTTACTTTGTGAATTTTACTATTTGGGAGCTTACAATTAAAAACAGATGAAGTGCTGAGAAAAATAAACAGGCAAAAAGATTTTAGGCATTTTTCTCTAAATATTCAGAAATGGAGGGAACGCAACAGTAAAATACAAAGTTAAGTTACAAATGTCACGAGAACTGATCAGAGTCCAAATCAGCTTCCCATTTGCCATCAATTTCAGACTTAACATTGATGACATCTTGGGATTTCACCCACAAATGCTGAAACAGTATGTACCAACTTGTGTCGATGGAGACAGATCTGCACGTCTGCTTTGGGCCATCTTTGTTGAAAGCGAAGAGCAAGTAAAAACGGAAATCCAGTTTCAAACACAGCAAGAAGTCAAAAGCACAGGTAAGGGTGGAATCAGAATTCAAACCTGCACCCTCCAATTCTACTGTGAAATTCCCAAACCAAAGCAATTCCCAGTTTTTATCACACTTCTCTGAGCTATTACCCTATGCACCGCAACACTGTTCCAGTCTCATCATCTCCATACATCATCCCTCACACTCCCAGGTACGTCACGGAGATGACTGACTTTATCCTACGCTCTCTTGGTTCAACTCTTCACTACTTTGCAAACTTTTGCTTGGCATGAAACAGACTCAAATACACCCAACAGGGCCTGGGATGCAACATAAAAAATAAAGTTTACCTCTTCCAGTTGCACCAGGAAAGTGACATTGTGTCCTTGTTCGGCTGTCAGTTTGCCATCAGATGTGATTATGCGAAGCCCCTGGGGGGCTTTGCCAGGACACTGCTGTGGTTTTGCTGTGTACCGTTCCCTCACGCCATCCGTGCAGTTATTAGAAACAACTTTTCGGTACCTGCAAAAGAAAAGAGAAATGGAGAAAATCTTTGCAAGATGTTGACAGGGACCGTAAGAAGGTTAACTGGGAACAGGGAGGCATTTTCGAGGTTTCTTTAAACTAAGGAGATTGGAAGAAAACAGATTCCCAAATGTATTTTAGCATTTGTCTCACTCAAGCATTCCTCATGTGCCTAACATACAGGCAGTTGATACTGTTTGTTAATAGTATGTAATATTTTTCTGCATAGCAGACCTATAATCACTTATGAATAGATTGCCTAAAACATAAAATTATATGATGATCTGTGTTACAGACTAAATAACTATAAAGTTATAAATAAGTGACATACACATACAGTATAGAATTATATGCAATTATTATACTGCTAGGCATAGTTTAACAGCTTTTTTCACAGGCTCGCCGCTTCTCATCAGTTGTGACGCAACTCTCTCTGAAGATGCAAACCTCAAGAGCTACAGGAATGAGAGAGGTGAACAAACCAGCAAATTCTGCCTATCTTTCATTCTAAAAAATGCCAAAACACAGCTTGGGTTTCTTTGCTTTAATCACTTGCATCCAGAAATGCAGTTTGAGGTCTGTATCTTAACTTAAACTACATCTTTGATTGGCTTCCAAGAGGGCCAAAGAATGATCAGCATCCAGACCCAAGTTTTATATCTTTCCTCTCATTCAATTTTCCTTTGTTTCTGCCTCACCTGATCCCATGTGATTTCAAGAGAAGTCTTTTCAGAGACTTTGATGATTTGGCCTTCGCCTTACAGTTTTCCCCTCAAGTTTCTTTAAGGGAAAGGTCTGGACCATACATGATGGAGATCTGGAGGGCCAGACTGTGCACATTAACAAGCTCAGAGAAGAAGAGGTCCCAAAGGCTTCAGCCACCTTTGAGACACCTATAGTAAATGCAATCTATAGTTGTCATTGGGTTAAAGGCCATGTAGGTGCTGTAGCTAAATAAAGTCTGGTGTTCCACTTACCCAGTGCTGTTCAGATAACTCTGTCCAAGGCTACACTCTTTCGACAAGGAAGATGGGTTATACCAAAATGCTGGTAAACACTGCCCATTGCTGTGACGTTCATACCCATAATCACTGTTTTAGCATTAAAAGAAAGAGTCACATAAAAAAAAAAAAAACAAAAACAAACAAAAAAAGAACAAATACAGGTATTAGTTCATAATCTCTATTATTGATACAAGTTTTGATTTTCCTCAATCTGTTTACGAGGATTTCTGATTTTTTTATTGATATTACAACAGATTCTTCAACCCACTTCAGCCTTTTTTTGGGGGGAGTTGGGGTGGGGTAGTGGGGTGGGTAGATTCACCTCACATATGCCCAGGTATAAATCAGCAGAACCAGACCAGGTAGCTCAAGAGCTATTGCAACTGTTCTCCCTCCACAGTCTGATAGTAATTCTCAGGTTGAACTCTAGACTCAAATATATCAAAAGCCAGAGATCTAAGATACGTTCAGTCACTGCTGCCTCAGTCATATCTTAGAAAAGTCAAGTGCTAAATAGTTAATTGTATTTGGGAACTATATCACATGAGTTGTAGAGGATAATTACAGACCTAAGAGAGCTCTCAACTAAAGGCACTTACAGCGTATTTACTAATAGAGAAGAAGGATACGATCTTCAATTCTATTTTTGTTTGGAAGAGGAAATGCTACCCAAAATCACGTGTTAGGAACAATGAGTCAAACTGTAATCCTTTGCCCCAATTTAGGTTTAGCTATGATTAATTTGCTTTGGTTCCACTGAAAATAAAAAAACAGTTTCAAATTGGTTTTGATTCCAAGTAAACACTCTATAAAAATCGTTTGTGTGGAACAAATAAAGAAACACACACCCCCTTTAATCAGTATTCTGTTCACATGTGGGTTTACACTCCAGTCGTTGAGTAAAGAGGACTGGTTGGTTGGAAAATCATTCTTATTCCTTTTCCTCTTTTCCTAAGCTTTCCTTCAAACTCGTAACAGAAAAGTTTATGGGATGCCATTTCTGAGAACTGCTCTTCAGAGTCCACCAATTCCAGTCCAATATTCCAGTTGCAACATGTTCTTTGATCTTAAAATGGCACCTGTTTACAAAGCACTTTTTTTGCCTATTATCTTTAATGTCTTGGTATCAAGTAGCCTGATATTCTAAGAAAAGAGGATTAGGGCAGCATTAGACGATGTGATTAAAGGCTGAACTCTGTATACGTAATGAAGCAGAGAGGAAAAACAGGAGGCAGAAGAACCTCAATAACCTGGTCTGAGCCATTGGAGCCCCTGGCCCAGGCTTCTCCTGGGGCTGTCACTGGAGAGCCATTAGCCTATGGCTGGGGTGAGACCTACCAGATCGTCAAGGGGCTCTCCCCAGATCACTGAGCAGGGTTATTGCACATGGGGATATGGGGCTCACTACACCATGGTCTGAAATTGCTCACGAGGAGACCTGGTACATGCCTGTTTGTCTATGCATGAGGCAATTGGGTTTGTCCAGTTGTCAGCAACTTGGGAGAAAAGGCAGCCAGGGGCCAGACACTAGACAGACGTGGGTGTCTAAGACCAGGTACTGACGGGATTGATATTGTATGCGTGCTTACAGTGCACATATTTTCCACAAATGAGATATCATGTTCATCAACCAGAGCTGGGTCCAGGATGAGGCAACTGGTGGTTGTGTGAGTGCTGTCTTTTCCATTTGTGCTAACCTGTGTCACCAGCCATGTACTATACATGTATGTGTACTGTGTGTACATGCATATGCCTGCCTATCAGAAGAAACACTGAACCTTGCTACTGCCTGGGGACACGGAGCGGCAGCAGCAACCTCACCGCTATCAGGCTACTGGATTCAGCATCTCCTAATAGGCATCCGTGTGATCAATTATATTTGTAGAATAATATTAGCAACAAGAAGAATGTGTAAAGTTGTGAGTATTTTTTTTCTTCAAAAGTCTTTTTATATCTGGACCAAAGCATGCTGGCTTAAAACAAAAATGCAGTGAATTGCTGTGTTGTGGTTTAACCCCAGCTGGCAGTTAGGACCATACAGGCGAGAGGTCTCCCCCTTTCTCCAGAAGGGCAGAGGGAAGAGGAGGGGAAAGGAAAATTAAAAAACAACCTGTGAGTTGAGATAAAGATGTTTAATAGAACAATAACAGAAAAAGAAAAGTAACAAAAATAATACTAAAAATGACACAAGTCATTCTCACCACTGGGTGAAATGGTACCTTCCCAAGCAGTGGTTGCAGATTTCCCCTCCTCAACTCCAGCCAAACCCCTAAGCATGACATCTATCGTGTTGAATATTCCACTGGGTATTCCATTGTTCTGTCTATGCTCCTTCTCAGCTTCTACTGGAAGCTGAAGAGTCCTTGGAAAGTATAAACATTGCTTAGCAACAACTAAATCAATACGCATTCTTGACATACCTTTCACAGCAATCACTAGAAAGAAAATTAACACTTTTCCAGCTGAAACCAGTATACATTATCAAATAATTTTTATGAGACAAAAAAAAAAGAAGAAATTAATTTTTGTTATCATTCTTATACTTGTTACCAAAAGCAGGTCACTGAGAAAAATTTTGTCATCCCTTTTTACTCCTGTCTCCACTATTTCCTTCTGAATCAAGAAAAAAAATGTTTTGAGATAATCTTAAAAAAAGGAGGAATTAAAAAGATGACATTAAGCAGAAGAAAATTAACGCTGTGTACCACTTGGGAAAACTCCTAAACATCTATTGCAGTCCAAAACCATTCCAAAGGAGCATTTTGTCTGCTATGGTGCTTGGGATAGCTACAACAAGTAATTGAGAACATACTTTAGGAACCAGCAATGAAATAGATGGCCTAAATGATCTTTTCCTCAGTTTTTTGATTGAATTTTCATCAATCTATTTACTCAGATGCTAGTGCCTTAATGTTGCTTAATTGCTTTGAAAACATCAGCCAGACAGTTCTCCCACTGCCATGTGCTTCTCTAATCATCCTTGTTAGAATAAGAACACTATAGCTGCGGAATATGCTTCATAATGAAGAATAACACCATTCTGATTTGCTTAGAGAAAACAAATATTTCCATAAAGTGAGACTTCTGCATTTTTGTAATTCATTTGTCAACAATCTGAAGCACTGTATTCCTAAGTTATCATGTGTCATTAATTAAAAAAGTGGTAACACTGGACACACACAGTCCTGTAATTGGTTAGGTGAAAACAAAACGAAATAATACAGTGAAATCTGCCTCTGAGGGCATCAGTACCCACAGTCCAATCAGATGCTGTAGTTTGGCATTTTTTACTGTACATGCATCTAGACTTATGCCATAATTTTGGTTTCTGTTAATACCTGCACATCTGGACAAGCCAAGCTTGACTTAACGAGGTTCTAACTATACTTGGATGATATTTCTCAAAGTCAGGAGAATGAGATCTTTGGATTTTCCGCAGCAGAAATAGTTTTAAGCACAGAAGTTTCACAGTGTCGTTTTCAAGCTTGAAAATCATCTGGCTCATTAAAGCCCTACAGAAATATCATCCCAGTAAATGACATGAATTGCTGTTCCATATCTCTCTACAGATGCACCAGCCGCCCGTTCACCTCCGCAGTCTTGGAATCTAATGAATTCCTTGGCTATAGGCTGGTGCACGCAGAACACTCATGCTGACAACAAATTGCTGCCTACAATTTGGCACAACAGGCTTTGTAGCAATCAACAAGCATTAGCATCAATTGGATTGCCATAGCACGAGCCAGTATAGCAAAATCTGGAGATGGGAAAGGCATCAGCTTTCGACTGCAATCAGCTAGCCGAGTCATTGCCTGGTAACTGGGAATTGGAATTTGCATATATTGATGATATTTTGTGCCTGCCTGAACGGAACTCAGGTGAAATAGATAATGTACCTATCAAAAAAAGAATGGAGCATTTACCAGCAGGGAGTGTTGTAGCAGGATAAAGCAGTCTATCATCTGGCTCTCACTGATAACGGTTTTACCTTAGCCACCTTTACTGGTTTAAACTGGAATCCTACTTGTAGTAGCCAAGTAAGATTGAAAAGTCCTTCTCTGCAATTAGAGACAGGTACAAACCCATTCCCAGAAGTGTATCCTTGTTCAAAGCTCGTGGTAAACTCCCTTTGCTAAGATTATTTGCAGCACAGGTAATAATCAAAGGAAAATAAATCCCTTAAGGAAGTTTGTAGTTTGAATACAGACCTCACAAACATGTCATGAAACAGCTTTAAATCCACATGAAATTATTAAAAGCCCACTGTTTTAAGCCAGTTAAGTCAGATAAGTAACTGCCACGCTCATACCTTCTAAAAATCAAGAGCTGACTTAACATAATCACAGGACTTCTGTAACACTAACAGCTTCACCCTAAGATCAGCTCTGCCAGAAAGTGAAAATGCTACTTGTGTTTTAATATGCTGCGCTTTGCAAACTTTTCAAACATTAGATATTAAATGGGGTGGATTCCAGGTACAGCTGTGATTACAGTCAACTTTGTTCTGCAGTTTCCAAAGCCTTTGGGGGTAAAAAAAAATAAATCACTGTGGCCACAGCCACAGCAAAGTCTTGCCGCCTTTTCATCCATTTAATACCATTGCCTAATATTGAAGTATGAAGCAAGTGTAGATTTGTGTTAAGGGGAAGCTGTGCTTGCATCTCGGTTCTACAGGATCTGACATGGGATTTCTCTCAGAGAAGGACGGATTCAGCTGCCGTTTGAATTATGGATCTATGAAGACATATTATTATAACTGCATCACACTATTTGGAATGAAGCTATACCAGCTTATGTTAATAGGGAACCTAAAATCCCCAGAATCCTTCCAGTAAATCCATACCTTGTAGATATCTTGGCCCCTGCAGATGCAGACATATATTGTAGACTTTGCATAGTGAATCTGCATTTTCCATAAGAATTCAAAACGAACTAAAAACTCATTCAAAATGACTATTTTTAGCTAACCCAGCCTGCCTCAACGACGAAGCAAAGTCAGTTAACCTAAGGGTGCAAATGTGTGTGTATTTCAGAGCTGGCACTTGCACAACCATCCAGGCTGACGAGTGGCAACACGTGAAGCCAACAGAGTCTAATCACAATCAGTATCTGCCTTCTGCCTCCCTGTGGTTTGTCAGGAGTGTTTCTCATGATGCTTGACTCTGAAGTTTGAGCTTAAGAACTAAACCCAGCAGGCAGGTCTGTAATTTAAGTGCCAGACAATATATATAAAAAAAAATGAGCTAGCCAGACCTTCCCTGATATCATCAGTGAAAGAAATAGACCTGATTCTCAATTGCACTAAGGCTCCTTCGTGCCTCTCTGGCTATCCAAAGACACTAGCAACAGCATCAACCACTCGTACTTCCCACGAAGGTGTGAGATATGGGAATACTGATAGAAGAAGCCCTCAGCATTAATGACAGTGGGTTCAGAGGGAGGACTGACAGGGAGACACTTAACTCAAAGTTTCTATTAAAGGATCTGGGAGACAGGTAGCTGAGGGATGAACACCACCAAAGATTTCCATCTGTGTCTAGGTGGTGTTTCTGGTGAAGAGATATTGCTGTAATAATGCTCAAACGGCGGGAAGGAACACAATGTAAGGAAACCGGGTAAATTAATGCTTTAATAACACACAAGTAATGGTGTCATCCATTTACCCAAATCAATTAAATGAAGAAGGACAATCTCGTTTCTAGGCCGTTGCTAGGACAGATTTGCCGAGGGCTTCTGCACATTTCCACTCCCCCCCTATTCCTGAAGCACTATTGCCCTCTGGCTGTGAGCCTCAGCCCATGCACAGATCACAGATACCTGCAGCTCCAGCCCTGTCCCCTGATAGTTTTGCTTCTACACCATCATAAGAGACATCTACTGTCAGAAGCCCTCAGGCTCCCAAGGCTAACTAAAGTCCTTTCTAATGTCACTCAGTTTCGTTGCTGTGTAATACAATAAACAAATATGCCCTTTCTTCCGAGAAAGGACTACCACGGGCTGAATACAGATGAGACAAACCTTAAGTTCTATGATATTACCAGGAGAGGAAAAATAGAATTATAAAATCTTTGTCTTTTATAATTGGGATTGTTTCCCCAAACTGATAAAATGGCACTCACAAAATTAACAGCAAAACCACACACTTTTTTTTTTTCTACTTTACCTGACCACACAGACATATTTTTTACTCAAAGCTCTGACAAGCTTAGATAATAAAATTTTCTCCATACAAATTCAGTGTTTAAACAGCAAAGAAAATTCTACTCTGACGGGGTAGGGATGGCTGTCTTCTTCAATTCTGTATACAAGTCTGGGTCCTGTAACCATTGATGTTAATATAAAAAGCCACCCAGTTTATTTCAAGATTGCAGAATCAAATGCATTCAGCTAAGGGGCTTCTCCCTGCCTGGGGGATACACGTCCCCTTCAATCTCCCTCAATTAAGAGTCCTGCCCAGTGAAAAAAGAAATAGAGCACTACTGAAATGTCATGAATAAGGATGATGAAAGTGCTGCTTCCTTTTGCAGGAAGGAGCCCACAAAGGACATCCTTCCACAGCAGGAATTCGTTCACAGGTTTTTCCTCTAAATGCCCCTTTGGACCAACTTCTGCAGGGTGCATGGGCAGTGCAGAGTTCAACCACGCAGGCATTGAATGCTACAGTGCAGCAGCAGCTTTGCCTTTCTTAGTAAATAAAACCAGGCTGAGAAATTCAGTAGAGCCAGCAGAATCACTTGTTTTCTTGCCATCTCCTTTCTCCTTCCCTGATAAACCTCTGTCTCCCATTCCCTGTGGCTTCTCTGGCAAATCTAAGTAAAACTATGCTCCTGACTGTATTAAGTGATGAATATTGCTGGTAAATGTTCCTGAACTTGATGCTTAAAAGCAATGTTTCACTCTTTTTCCCTCAGAGGTGGAGGGGAAGGATGGAAAGGATAAAGGAAGGAAACGGATAAAGAACTGAAGACTGAAGGAATAACAAGAGCCGAGGGAGAATTGGAAGGGATCACAACAGTCTGCTCTAAACCAAAACCGACTCCATCAGAAGAAGGAAGGCCCTCCTAAGTCAGGAAGGCTTTCTACCCGTCAGCTCAGCACAGAGACCTGCAGTATTTTTGATCATTTTCTCAGGCTACTTTTAACAAGAGTTAAAGACTTTCAAAAAGTCCCTAATTCTGCCTCTTTGAACAGATTTCAGGGGTCTTGTTGGTGGATGTGAACTGTGAGCATCTATCGTACATCCCCAACCCTCCAAGCTTTCTCTTTGACACTCTCTCACAACCCAGCAGACCTTTTGGACAAAGTCTCCTCAAAGTGAACGTAAAAGAAGCAAAAGCATGTTTCCCCCAGCAAATGACACCGTGGTACTTTTATTCTGTACCTGGCAACAAAGTTTTGTAGTAGCAAACCACACAATCAATTTTAATGAAGTAAAAACATACATTCTCAGACAAAGAGAAGTTCTGGAAGGAAAGCCTATTTTTATCAGACATGTTTCATGAGTATGTGTCCCTTAGGAGCATAAGGGATTTAACCACTAACAGATTGACTGGGAGCCAATCCCATCAGTTATTTCCTTGAGCCTGGGCGTGAGTTTGCACAGCTTTGTACTCTCTACAAGAGGGTCAAAATCTTCAGGGAATTTCTTTTCTATTCATGGGGTTTATTCTCTGTTTGGCTGCTATCTTTTTTACATATGACATATGTTAAAGGTTGAAATCCAGGACCTTTGGGCACCTAAATGATGAATTACACACAGAACTGAGGTACCTTCTCCCTAAGAAAAAACTGACTGGAAAATGAGGAAATCATCAGGAAAACATATTCAGAGACCCAGTGCCAAAGGATGCTTATAAGTTTCATTGTTTGCTGCAAGAGAATTTACTTTTTTCAACACACGGCAAAGTCTCCCATGAATCTGTGATTTTATATAGAAAAAACAACGTAACTAGAGTTGTGGGAGAATGAGAAGGGAAATGCTGTAAATTTCCATGGTCCTGGAGGGAACCCACACAGCAAGGAACCAAACATTTACAAAATTAACCTCTTCAGGTTGCATGTTAGAGATTGTGGGTTTAATCAGTAACAGGGTTTAGCTCCAGCCGTGTGAGGCACAAAGGGGGTTTTATCAGCACTGCCAATAAGCCACCGTTTCTCTCTTCTGAGATATTCAGGGCTGTCTGAGTCTTGGAGAAAACAGGTGACAGAGAGATTTCAATAATGTGGTTCCCTGCATTTTTTGTGCCAATTGCTGTGAGTCAGCAGGAATCTTGAAGTGAACCTAGAAGCTGAACATTTTGTCGTGCCATTCTTAACTCACCAGTGGACTCTATTTCCCGTAGCAAAAAGCAAAGAAGAAAAGGCTTCAGAAGATTAACCCAAATCATGAAGGCAATGTCTGCTGGATGCTATAAAAAATGATGGTCCAGATACAATAAATATCCCAGGAATTCCCTAGTTACTTGATTTCCAGGAGCTGACTGCCTACTTTACATCTGCATATATTTATTTTTACTTATATATACATATATCTCTGTGTGTGTCTGTATGTATGAAGAATTTCTTTTATTTTTTATGCAAGCTACGTAAGTCTTGACACGCTACTTTTCACAGCCACCCTGGTCATTGCTGAATTTAGATGTGCTAAATGGACCTTTTATCTTAATGTTGCTCAGAAGTGACCTGAAAAATGGTCTGTTCAGCATCAATTCTGTGGGAGTTTTAGCAAATTACAGGTATCTATGCCAGGGGTTTTTGGGTTTTTTTTTTTTTTACACACCTGCACTATCAGGGAGCAACTTATTTGGCCACTCAAACGTTTATTAATTTCTACTCTCTGCAAACCTAAAGCCTCTCTAGCGAGCTCTGCATTGGTGTGGTAGAGAGAGCACACAGTTCTTGTGCTCGTTGCTCACCAGTCAAAGTCTGCCTCTGTGCACACGCACGGCTCCGAGGTCATAGCCCCAGCGTACTTTCCTTGCATGCACTTCTTCTCCGACTTGCGCTTCCTGTAGATCCTTTTTGCTCCCATGATGCAAGCTTCTCCCTGGAAACAAAACCGAAAATATCTTGCTCTGACACCCACCAGGCTGTTTGTATCGCCCAGTTTTTTCCAACCCTGCGCAATGAGGATAGGAAGTCAAATGCCATGTCAGTACATTGGAGCTAATTAAAGCTACTGAAGCTTTAACTGAAACTAAAACAGCTTTTCCAATACACGCTAAGAAATTATCTGAGGTTACTTATGTATCTGACTCAGTTCTGAATTCGTTCCAAAGCCAATGAGCAATTGATCCAGGCCCATTTCCCATTTATAGATTAAGTTTCACAGCAACTGAAAACCCAGTCTGATCCCTCTGCAGAGACACAAAGCAGGTCTATTCTTTGGACTGATCTCTTTAGCAAGAATCCTGTTCAGTAGAAATTGGTAACATGGCTATATGTAAATAACTTGCCATGGACTGTGAGTTCAGGTTTTACAGACTTGCTCTGTGGATGCTAAAAGTTCCTTGTCTTTTCACTTCTATCTTCAGCACCTTGCTAAATATTTCTATCTTGGGAATAAGGCTCAGCCTTGTAATCTCAATGGAAAGCAAATCAAAAGGCAAGAGTCCATAGCAGCCTTCTTAAAAATAGTTCTGCAAGCTCCAAAACCAACATCCTCGAAGATATGCTGCCAAACCCTTGGCATTTTTGCTTATGCAAGCACAAGAAAGTAAAGAACAAAATACAGTGAGGTCTCACTTGTTACCTTTTATGCTGTTAAAATCACTGTAAGAAAGAAACTTTTCATGGCTTTGATTTGTCCATGAAACAGAAGGGCCCGAATGGCAACTGGTGTAAAATGCTGTGCCTCCTTGAATTTCAAGGAAGCTGTACTGATTTTCAACATCTAAAGATCCAAGTCATAACTGGTATTTTTAGTGTGGAGTTGTGCCTTGTGTGAGCAGCTAGCCTGAGTCAAGCTACTTTCATTTCATATTCATTATTAAATTCTTCCCCAGCAAGACACGTACAGAAAGACAACCTTTGATGATATAAATGGGTGTTTCGCTTTAGACTTCAGTGGAGCCTGTGGTGTTTATATAAACCACAGAATTCGGGCCATACTTTATTCTAACTTGATATAACACAGGCTGCTGTGTCAAACTTGGCAGGGCTGGGAAGGTGCAGGCACTGTGTGGAGCACGTCACCTTGCTGGGCACTTAAGCAATGGCTCTGGCTGTGATGCAGCAGCTGTATTCAGGATGCAAGGGATGGGGTGTGGGGACCCAACAAACTGGGGAATAAAGTGCCCGAGTCCTACCACAGAAGTACCACTGCTGAGAGAGACGGAACAAGGATGAAACCAAGTGAGTAAGAAATGAGGCTAAGGGGGCAGGAGTTTGGAGAAAATAGTGTGAATGCAACTGGAAGGGTCTTAAGACACTGGCTCTGAGTACACAGAAGTGTGAGCTAATTGCCTGCATGGAGAATGAAGCACAAAAGGCAGTTGTTGATCCTTCAGGGATGACAGAGTGCAATCTAAGGCCAACACACCTACGGAGCAAACCAGACCCATACAGAAAGGAACAATCTGACACACCAAACTAACAGGAAAAGACATTTGATCATGCTGATCTTCAGTTGCAGGATCATTAGCTACCTCAGGTCATATCCCAGCCTCCTTGCTTCTCACCTGGCTATGGAGTTGCCAAGGCCTGTAGTCCTCTTCTGCACATCTCCGATCAAAAATGGACTTGTAGTCTACTTTCACCAGCTGCCACTCTGAGCGGTGGCTGAAATGTCCAAACACTCTACAGTATATATCAGAGAGAGTATACAGTGAGAGTTAGCATCAGATGGAGCCTAGCAGTTAGAAGCACAGCCACTCACAAATTTAAGATTACACAATGTAAGATTAATTACTTCAGAAATGTCAGTCCTATCGATTTTTCAACTTGACTGACAGTGAAAGAAAAACTTAGGCTGTTAAATATCTACAACCCTCTTAAAAATTGCTTTTATTCTTTGAATCAAGATGCTCCCACTTATATCAATCCCCAAAACGACTAAACAGAAAAGACTGACAAAGGGCTGGAGACAATTATACCTATAGGAGTTTGATATCTCAATTATAAGCTTTGGGAATCCCTTCCGCAGAAATTAAAATTGGAACATTTTTCACATATCTCTATGAACTCAGGTTAGTTTCCAAGCCAAATCTTCTGTTTATTACAGGTCAGCCCATTTTTTACAGACAGAAACTGAGTTTTCTTCCTGTTTTTGCAAATCTGATCTCAGGTAAAATGTCACAGATTCTGGCAGAGTGAATACAGATTTATGCACCGTGCAGAACTCAGCGTATCACATTGAAACTAATCATAATTTTTCATGAGTCAGGCTCCAGGCAACATTTTGTCATTCATTTTCATGTCTTCGTTTTTCTGTGTCTAAGTTAAAAAAAAAACCAACCCGAAAGTAGCAGCAAAAACACAGCTATAAAAATATTTCACTATTTTTCTTTTAAATATTCATCTGTCAAGAGTAACTCTGCTTTAAGTAACATTCAATTTGAGGAGTCAGATTTCATCCTGATAAGCTAAGTGATAATGGCTTTGCCACTTGCAAGGAACTGTGTTGTCACTCCCTCAATCATATCGCAAATAAACATTGATGATTTAGCAACAGAAGGCTTCATACTCCTGGCTGCAGACAGTACTTGGTTTGGTCCCCAACCAGAAATGCTATTATGTTACAAACAACCCTTGTAAAAAAATTTATGGTGCATGTCCCCTCATCAGCACCATGATGGCATGCTCACTTACGTCATGATGAGAGTTTCCTCTCCAGGTTCCCCTAAAACTCCATCTACAAACAGTGGGAGAGATGTGAAACTGTACTTGCTCCAAGACCTCCCTTCATCAAAACTTAACCTGGTGGAGAAAGCAGAATTAGCATCTTCTACCCTTACTCTCCTGCTTTATTTGAGGAGACTCTCTAGTCCACTACAGCTGCTATGGAGAAGGGGGAAGCAGCTTCTGTTCTTGGATATTGCTTTTTCAGCCCTTTAAATAACTGTTTCTTTGGGGAAGCATCATCAATCAGAGCATTGATCAAGCCTATCTGACATCATACCACTAACTCATGGCCAGTACTTAAGTGCCAATACTAATAAAGTTATGCTAGTGATTGATGCATTAAGGGCAAAATGTAGCCTAGGCTTTTTAAAAAATAAACAATGGATTTTAAGCATCTTATTTTGGATCTCAGATATAAGGCATTCTAAGGAGATTATATTCCTGGAGCATCAAGAGCTTTGCCTCTTCTGACCAGCAGTCTTCCCTGCGGTGGGTCTCAGGGAAAGCTTGGAACCACTTCTTAAGACCTGGGTCTGTACATTTCAGATATTGATATGACACTGACTGTCATGTCATTGTGGAAGCAAATCATGTGTGGATCTGGAAGTACATCATGCATAACAGCACAAAACTATATTCTACCTTCCCCATCAGCTCAAGAGTGATAACTAGCAGGGACATTTTTGCCTAATTGGCTACATAATCCTGAATTTATTCAACAAAATTCTGGTTCTAAAGTGCTGCCTGTCACATAGAAGACAATTTAATTAATAATTCTGAAAATTATTGAAAACTACTTTGGTAACCTATTAAAAGACAAAGCCAGATATATATTACATAAATTACCAAACTCAGGAAGCAAAGTTGTGGTAAACCAGGAAAGTTGTGGAGATACATTGATACTACCTCCGATCTGGCCAAGCCAAAACTATGTAAACTGGAATTGCCAGGATTTCTTAGCTTGTTCTGAGTTAAAGTTTGCCAGTACCTTAACCCATATTTTCTAGATTGTAACTACAGAAAACTCTTCGTGCAGCCTAACTGCCTACTTCCTGGCGTTTGAAAAGAGGGGACAGCAGACATTTCGCACAGAGTCATTACCAGAGGTGTCTGATAGGCAGGGATGTGTGTTTCATGGCGACCAGTACTCCACCCTGATCCAGGTACAGAACACTGTGCTCTTCCTCAAAGATCTGGGTGGGGAAGGGAAAGCATATATTTAAATCTAGTTTTCTTTGCAAGAAGAAAATATCGCAGTTCTTTAAGTGCAATCATGACAGAGGACAGGCATGTGCTAAAGAAGCTATGGAGAAAAGGAAGACAGTCTGCATAGAGACGGTTCCAGCGTTTTGGGTTTTATTGCTTAAGGTTTGGAGGTTTTTTTCCCCCCAGTTTTTACAGGTCCTTGGAAAATGCATTCTGTCTCTGCTTGACTGAAAGTTGGAAACATGAATTTTTGCAAGGAACAACAACTTCCCTCCTTTTGATGAGAGATTTTTGCTTAAAGAACAACTTCAGGTGTTTGCGTGTATTTGGCCTCATCTCACATAAGTGATGCAGATGGAAAAAATAAGGGTGGGCCAAACATTGTAAAATAGTTATATTCTTGGAATATCAAATTTAAAAAAATATTTTATTTACCTGTGTCTTTTTTTGGTACTAGCTTTCTACAAACATCTTCCCCCCCCAACCCCGGTTTGTTTATACAGCAGCATTTGTCACTCTGTGAAAGTCACACTCTCTCTCCATGCCTTGATATCCCATCCAGAAAATAGGAATAATAGAACTTCCAGTTCTGAGGATAAACACATTAAAAGGTAGTGATGCTTTGTCAACAGGTGGGATTCCACTAAATATTAAGAACTTGATTTAACTTAACCATCCAGTCTCTTTCCACAACTCATGGAAAGGTAGCTTTGGAACAGAATTTTCTCCATTAGCGTAAGAGCAAAGCAAAATAATCTGCTTATAGGGACACTGAACTTTGGACAACTCATCTTAGGTGAAATGAGTCCCACAAAGAGAGAGGGAAAGCAGACCAGTGCAACCGCTCAGTCTCTGTGGACTGCAACTGCTGAGGGAAAATATAATCATGGATAAAGAGAGAAATGGTTTGATCCCTACAAGGGATGTACAACAGTAAAAGGAAGCACATTCTCTCCCCCTAGTGTTCATATTTTAATCTGTTGCCTTTGCGACAGGGTTAAACTGAAGCCAAACTGTGTAGAATTATAATTATAAAAATAATTTTCTGTTATATGAAGTCTTTTTATTTGAGCATCTCTCTACCTCTCAGAAGGGAATAGATGTTTACCTTTTCGTAAAGATTTGCAAAAAGCTACTCTGAACCAAAGGAAACAAATATTAAGTAACAGTTTGAACCTACTTTTATGACAATTTCCTATGATTACTACTTAAACCTGTGATTCTGTGTCATTTACCTGTCTCCAAGTATTCCCAGCATCAGAAGAAACAAACATGCTGATGTCATTGTCTGACAGTTCAGTGCCTATATTACCTGTAAGAGGAGTATTAATTAGTGATGCAACAGTCTAAAAAACAGCAGAGTTAGCAAGTCAGGGGAGTAAACTTATTTCTTTGCCTTTTGCAATTACAGAACTTTTAGAATTGGGAAGAGAAAGAAAGGGGAAGGAGAAGACATTCAGTTTGACGAAAATATATATAAAAGATCCAGCCGCATACAGCTCTCCACACCTCCATATGTAAGTGAAATGCCCTGATTTGAATCTTATGTTCATGGGAACATAGGACTAGGAGTGATCCTGAAGGCCAGTTTCCATGAAAACATATGACAAGTTGAAGGGCCATAAGGACTTCCATTTGATAGCCTGCCTTCCTTCCCAGTACTGCTGGTGTGACATCCCACAAGCCACCCAACATCCTCCACACCCATCACGAATTCAAGATTGTGTCAGTGTTTGCACATCATACACAGGCAAACTTTAAAAGTTTCGTACCTGAAGCTACAATAATACTGGGGGCAGTGTCTCGGCTGGCGATGTTTCCTGAGGTATAGGGATTCTCTGAGACCTTCAGGTGAAGATGAAGGGAGCAATAGGGCTATGGAGGAAAGAGAAACAAAAGTAAAAAGCAGACACAACATCAAATGCATGCTCCTATTTCTACAGGCTTAGAAACATACAGTGCCTTTCTGTATTAATTCCCAAGTGCTGCACTCAGCCACTCTTAAAAAGACACAGCCACCGTCCTGCTTCTGTTGTGAGAGTTTTGCTATCGTTTCCAAATGCAACCTGTTCCCACTGGGAAACTGATTCACTAGGCTGAAACCCTCTCACAAGGACAAGATCTTTGAGACTGTACCCCCAAAGGAGGCAATAAGGCTTGCAAGAACAGGTAGTGGTAAGGATGAGCTGGCTTTTCTGGCTCCTAGCTCTCTTGAGATGCAAGCAAGGCTGGAGATATGATGAAGTGACTCTCAGAGTAGCAGTGCCCGAGCTATCTCCACAACAAGAAGCAACGTAGCCTTATCTGGGAGGTGCTATGTCATCACTAATTAGCCACGAGAAACAATTCAGGCAGTATCATACCATTTCTTGACTCTGAGTATTTTTTGACACATGACTCTGTTCTGCACTGCTCTAAGAAAAAAGGCCAGGATTGGAAAATGTTAGTGTAAAAGTTGTTTAAAATAATGCTTCAGCACCACATCTGCATGTGACTTTTGAGACAGATTTCAATACAAATACATCGATGTAAACCTCACCTATTTGTTATTGATTTCATATGTCAGGAATGGTACAGAATAAATCAGCTGAGCAAGAAGGTAAGACAGACAGGCAGATTTCCACAGTTGCCATTACTATTCCCTCGTAGGAATTGCCATTACAGATCCCCAATTCTCTAGTGTGATAATTTCTGAAAAAATCTGACACTTTTTGCCAACTCTTAGATTGTCAGTATTTTTTTTTCTCCCAAGCATCGTGAAGTGCCCTTCATGAAAGAATGCTAAGTGAAAGAAGGTGGAAAAAATACTGGCCATAAAACCTGAAGCAAACTGACCCAGTCGAGGGGGACATCAAACAGGAACACAAATACAACAAAGCCTGTGCTTTAGCTTGCACGTCTGTAGGATGAGCAGGAGAGGTGATGCAGAAGGACCTTCAGGTTCCAAGGAGGCAGGTATTTCTGTCTAATATCAGCTGCTTAAGGGCTAGGTCTGCAGCTCCTAAAATTTTGTAGGCTTCCTCTGCAGGAAACCTAGCCCCACAGGTCACTGGTAGAAGGCTATTAGATCCATCTCATCTCAAGGTAGTCGTCTATGACTCTGAAATTAAAATCTCCCTGTGAAGAATGGCAGGTGTGTGTTTGTTTTTTTTTACCAAAGTAAAGGTGAATGAGGGTGCTGAGGAGGGCTCTCAGTTACATGAGACAGGAAAAGGGGACACAGGGTGGTGCAGAAGGGAACACAGCCTGCCAAGTGGAACGTACTGAGCAGCCTAACTCTAACTGACAGCCTTGCGAGGGCAGCCGCTGGAGCAGCCCTGGGGGTGCAGGGAGGGAGTGGAAACCAAATCGAGATGACATGCATGCAGGAAGTGGAAAAGCATTGCAAGAGCATGAGTTCTTTCCTTTTACATTTTGGGTACGTTGTGAAAAGACTGAATACAGGAACATATTTTTAAAACTACTGTACTCCAAGCTCAATTCAGCATTTTGAAGACAGTAGCTAATGGCAGCAACTCAGCCAATTCCTCACTCCAACAGAGATTAGACCTCTTAGATTCAAATCTTTGTGCTACCAGAGGTTTTCTTTCAAATTTGTCTCATTTCACAGATACTGTACACAGAAGTGGAATATGTAGCTCAAATATTAAAAGCCAGGTCACCTGTCTAAGGAGAGAGATGGTATTCTTAGTGGCATGATTTCCTATTAGCTGGAGTGCAGTAATTCTTACTGCACTCTCTAGTGACTTTTGGGTATGGTAGAAAATCCAACCTCTCCACTTGAATCAAACACCTTTGATTCAAAACTGCCCATGGCCATCTCCTTACTGTGGCAGCATTCTCTTCTCCATCCCTGACACACACCTTCTCCATCTGCATCCTTATATAGTTCATTTTTCCAGCCATCATACTGTTGGTCTCTTTGTGTTCCTCCTCTGGCTCCCACAGCATAACTCATACACAGACTTCTCAGCTTCGTTTTTTAGAATGTCCATCAATCGTCTTTCTCCTTGTTGTTACCAACAAGATACTGAAATCATTATTACAATGCGAATCACCAATTTTGGGTTCCCTTTCATTACCTAGTACCCAGCTATGCTCAGCAGACACCAAGGGACAGACAACTACTGCCACAGAGAATTTACAGCCCAGGTAGAAGATAAAGCACGAGTGACACAGCCTGTTGCTGTGCTCACTGAGATAGTTTTTACAGCTGTGCTGGAGGTTCCATCACTTGTTTCCTCCTATTTTCAAGACAGCATTTTTATGCTCCCCTCTCAGAAGACTCATCAGTCCTTAGTAAAATTTCTCATAAATACCTACAAACACACTTCTTGGCTGTTCTGCAAAGCCCACCTGAACAGTCTCCAATGGCATGACACAGACAAACCAGCTATTAGTGACTGCCCTTGATTAGAAGTGGGGCAAAGCCTTACAACACAAGGATGATGGTAGACACCATTCACAAACCTCAGGGTGGTCACAGTATTTGCTCACCTGCAATAGCAAGAAGCAATGAGGAGAGATAAACACTTCCAGGAGAGAAATTCAAAACACCTCACTTAGAAGCTTAAATTATTCTGTAGCAGATGGTGTGAATGTCCTCCCTTACATGAAATGGATCTTTGTCCTGAAATCCTTATAATCCGTATAGACAAGACAAACACGATGTGGGAGGGAATAAACAGATGTCTGGGGAAGAGAGGCACAGAGAAAATAAATGACTTGCCCAAGGTCACACAGGAAATTGGAGATAGGCCTAAAAATTGAATCAAGATTCTCCTGAGATTCAGCCCAGTGTTTTTACCACAAGACCATCCTTGAAAGCTAATTGATTAACTATCCTAGACAGATGCCCATAACTTGAAGACAGAATTGCTCCTCAGTTAACCACTTCACAGCACAAGGTAAGTATCAAGCAAAACCAGTGTTTTTGGGATATAATACCTTGACAGCTATTTTAAGAAGAATAAGTGCATTCAGCATAGAAAACAAGTGGTATAAACAAGAAAAATAAAGCCCTGGGATTAGATGGAATTTCCTTGCTTTCTTCCATCCACATTATTCAGAGTCATCTCACAAAAAATGCAAAGAAATTATTGGAGCTGCTTTGAAAAAGCACCTCGAGCAGACAGTCAGGAGAGGGATGGTTCTGTCTGGCTTGCCTTGTGTTTCAACCAGATTCCTTCTTAACCTCTTTAGCTGCCAACTGGGCTGCTCAGTACTTATTTCTGCATTAGCTCTGCCTTAGTTTAGTTTTAAAGACCAGGTGCACAGAGGGCATGGCATTGCACTCACAGACTGGGGACAGTCCTGTCACCCTCGGAAAGGGCAAATCCCGTTCTGCCAAGAAGCTGGAACAAACGTCATTGCTGTGTCCCGAGCTAGAGACAATTATGCTGAAAACCAGCAGCATGAAAGCATTAGAATCTGCTGTGGAGTAAGGATGGGAGCTAAGATAGATGTACAATGGACTGTTAAGAATTCAGCTACCAATGCCGTAAGGAGGAGCAGGATCATGCCAGGAATGGTCATATGTATAAGGAAAAGGAGCAACGGATGTAAGAAGGTAAAACTTCTGGTGAGGCAGAGGTAGATAGAGTGTGGCTAAAGAGGTGAGTGGAACTTGTGCACTATTTAAATACTACAGCTATGTCACGTTGACAAGGAACAGAATTCCCTCCGAGCAATTTTTCCCCTCAGCAGAGAGCCCTTATGGATCCCTGACTCATTTCCAGGCATGTGCATTTCCAGTGCTTTTGCTTAAAAAATTTCCCTTTTACTCCCAACTCCTGTGGCCTTTTCTCTATCATTTCTTGAATTCTTGTATTCCATATTCTGCCTTCATCTGCCCCCACCTTTAAGTGCAAAGCTCAAATCAAGTTTTTAAATAGCTTGGCTCTCTCCTGCAGGATAGTTATTTTAATTTGTGGGTTTGCTGCATTTTCTGCACTGTTATCCTTCCTTTCTCTTGCAGGCAGACTGCATTTTCCTGTAAAAGACCTAACAAGTTAGTTTAGTTCAGATTTCATCTACCTATTTTCTTCCAAATTGCAAATGGACCACCTGAGACCCTGTAGGCTCAGCTAATGATCCCTGCTCTACTACCATTCCACTAGCATCAAGAAATGCTCAGACAATAAAAAAGGCCTCTTTTTTGGATACTCCAGGAAGAGGAAAAATAAATATGGCTAGACATTCCTCTGGCCTTATGGGGAAGGGCTGACGTTAAGTTCCTTCTCCTTCTCCTGGAAGGGCAAAGGCTGAGCTACATGATTTTAGTCCATTGAGGATTTGTCCCTTACCACCCTCAAATCACAGGCTGATTCCAACGGATACCCATGGACCTGAGATGCCTACTCCAGCCCAGGTTACAGAATATTTAAGAAGCGGTTGCTTTCCAGTGAAAACAGAGTGATGGGCCCACATAAGCAGCATATTCTTGTATATAAAATACATAGTTCCTGCAAATGATCATTCCATAAGGACCCCACGGAGCAGTACCTCTGGCTTATTTATAATCACAATGACAAGTCAGACCTCTCACAATCAGTGCACGACAATGCCAAGAAAGACCTTTTCTCAGCACTCAAACTTCAAATTTATGGAAAAAGAACATAGTTTACTTTGATTCTTCTATTTGCCCGTGTGATTTTTATTTCTTCTGCTTTGCCAGACCCTCAAAGAAAGACACTATCGTAACATAAAAAAATATTGGGTTTCTGATAATATAGGCCATAATTTGAAAAAGTCAAGGTGGGGTTTTTTTACCAACTATGTTCACTTGAATTAAAATTAGATTACAATATATTTGAAACACAAAGGCTTATACACATACCATTTCCCCAAAATTAAATTGTTTTATGTCTGCAAAGTTTTCTGAATGCCATCTTTCTGGGTTTCATCTTACAGAAAAAATTAATATAAAGTGCCCTTAGTTACAATTTTTGAAAACTTGGAAGAAGAAAACAAACCCAAACAAATTTAGTCATGCTCTGAAATAACTCTTCAGTTCGACCCTCAGTCCTCCCTATTTATTCTTTTCCAAAACAGAGAGAAAATGAAAGGCTTGCGTTTTGGCTCAGTCAAAAAAATCAATTATTTGAACAGCTTCAAATATCAAGTTATTTATTCTTTGCTCTTGCAATAACGCATGGGGTTCAGTTAAGAGATTAGCATAGCATTCAGCTATGTACCACACTGCACAAAATAGAATGCTGATTCAGATTCTAACAAACTTACAGCCTCAAAATGTGAAACATCTTTTTTTTTTTATTATTTATTTTTTTTTCCCCTGCTGGAAAATAACATACATATGATAGCAGGAGGAAAAGCAGTCTAAATAGTGCCCCTGATTCTGCCTGGAATAATTTTAGAATTTGTGCAATACAACAGCTACTGAGAATTTTGAAGGCTGAGGTTTGAGTGTTATCCCATGACTGTGTATAGATTATACACGCTGAAAAATACGTCAAGATCAGTTCTTCAATTCTATTCACACTTCTTGTATCTCACTTTCACTCTTGGAAACTGTTTGCATATAGTGATGCTGAAAGACTTAGCTATATGTTGACCTATAGCAATAAGTACAGAGACAGCTACAATATACACTCAACACATAGCTGTACATAGATTTGGATGAATTGATTCTCGCTTCTGAGGTCAAAGAGAAAATTATGAATATTAATACTGCCGACAGACCGGCCTGAAAGAAATCAGAGCTCCCCCTTCCTTTAAGCCTGTCTGGTTATTAGGTCGCTGAAAGTTCCTGAGCTACAACAGCTCACTCCTCCCATCTAGTGTCCACAGAATCAACTGCGCAGACACAGCGTCCGGCTTCACCTGCTGTTTAAGGGCAGAGCATCAGTTGTGCAGAAGGGAGTTGATCTGTGCCGCTGCCAGAAAATTGTTCCAGAAATGAAATTAAATGCAGCTAAATTACAATGTCAGCTCTTGCAATATCACCTGGCACCCCAAGCCCGATGAACCGCGCTTTTGAAACGCGGCATTCCTTCCCTGAGTCATACCACACGCAGAGAGGAGCTGCCCTCCCCTTCTTGTGTCACCTGCTAGAAAATGAAATAATAAATGTTCTGGCATGTTACTACCCCCCCCAGTTTCCCCACAGGTACTTACTAAGAGACAATGAATAGGGTTTCCTCTCAGATCAGTGTCCGGAGCCTGCAACAAACTCCAGTCTCTCCCTTTATTGTAGGTGATGAAAGTTTTCACTTGGTTGTCGATCTTCTTGTTAGCCAAGAACATTCCCTTTATCCCTGCTACCTAGGAAAAATTGACATGGCTGAAAAATAGATCAAGGTGATGCAGGTTTTGTGCATGTGCCTCTTTTGCTCTGTCAAACCCAACAAGGATCTGGTGGCTGTCCCAGTATGGTAAGTGTCAGGGCAAGAATTGCCAAGGAACATCAAAGGCAGGCAAACGGAGTTGCTGGGGACAAGGTTAAGACAATCACAGGTGGAAACGTGTCAAATGGAAAAGAATCAGCATGGGAACGTGTTGAGATATTAATAGTGTTATCTGTAAAGTGACAATCTCTCTCATCCTTCCCCCTGAAATAGGAAATACGTACAGGGCAATTATTTGTCTCTTTACACTGCAGTAGCAGGAAACAGCGGCATTTTGGCCTTGCAAAGAAAATGGCATCACACACAGACTTGCAATTCAGCGCTTCTGTTCTCACACAACCTGCTTACAACATTTCATCCAAGGATCCCAATGCATTATCAGTTTTTCAACAGGGTAACTTGGGACACAGAGACATTTTTACTACAGTCTCGTATTTTGAAGAAACCAAAGCACTGGTGACTCAAGAAAGCCCTCCCAGAATGATAGTTATCGAGCTAGGAAGGAGATTCTAATCCTTTTATTTTCCCTAGTGTTTTACCAAAAAGCTTTACTCCACAGACCTGCAAGCAGGGTTTTGTAAAGATGTGATGCTAACAGGCTCACGTTGGAACCAGGCCCAAAAGAGTCTTAGTGGGGGAGGAAAAAAAGTCAACCTCAAACCGCAACTCACACTGCAGAATGTTCCCATCTTCTCAGCACACTGAAAATCAATAGCCCAATTGCTGCTGCAGCTTGCGAATGAATTTGTTAGGCTGTCATTCTGCAATCTGAGCGCTGCAATAAAAAGGGAAGCGAAATTGGGAGAACGGAGGAGGAAAGTGAGAAACTTTTTGGTTTCCAGCAAATCTGTTCAGTCACCCACCTCATCTTTTCTTACGATGTAGAACTAGTACAAAGAATCATTCATCAAGAGGTTATTCATAGAGATTATTACTTAAATGGCATCACACAGCAGATTCCGGGTTTGTTCCAGCTCAACTGATTTAATGATGTGGCTGGATTTGGATGTTACAGCTCCCAGTGAGTAGAACCTTACCGCAGTTGTAGTCACATGCTGTAGGCTACTAGTGTACAGTGCACTGTTAAGAGTACATTGGTGTACTTAGTCATCCTGAATAGCACTTTCCCACTTGAGCAATTGCACTGAATTTCATTTGAAGTTACATAAAGACTTAGACATGACTTGCTATAATGAGCAATAATCTTTAAATTAAGAAGTTAACTAATTTATCGTTGATACAAGAACAACAAGATAGTATTTTCAATTTCTTAGCTGGGTTGTTTGGTCTCACCCAACTAAGTATTCAGGATTTCTTTGTTGTAGTAGAAAGGCACCCTGAAAAGGCAAGGGTACCCTGTATCCCAGTGATGATACTGCATGAATAGGGAGGGCTGGAAAAGTAACACAGTTTTGCCTTTACTGCTAGAGGCCAGAGCCTGTAGCCCCATTTGTACTTCTCTTTGTTGTTGTCCTGAAATAGTTGTATTTTATAGTCCCTGTGAAATGCTGGCCATAAACGATTAAAGACCACTTTATATATCAGGTGATAAATGTGTTCTGAAATCCTGCGAATTTTTCTTTTTATGATTCTAGTCATGGGCTGGGACTCAAAATCCTTTCCCGAGAAAGCAAAGCGTAAGTTATACTGTCAGCCTTGGACAGTTTCATCTTAAAAAAACCAGACCGCACACACTAGACATGTTTGTGTGCTCCCGATAGGAAGAGATGCACCTACTGCAAACACACAACCATGACACACACGATCATCTGTTCATCCCTGCTCTTCATACAATCAGGAGAGAGAAAGGCTCATGCAAGTAGGCGCGTGACCACCAGTGGTCAGAGAGCAAAGCCCTCCACCAGCTCCCACGCAGGCCTTGGAGACAACCCTCACTACTGTGTGCAGATACAAGTGGTGTCTACTGCTTTAGAAAGATTCATACAAGACACCTGAACACACCCCTCAAAACACATTCTTCACTCCTCGTCACCCACTTCATAGGTCAAACACACACTTCCCAACCAACATGCGTACCGCTAAAAAAAATAAGTCCCAGAGTGACAGGCACGTATACCACAGCTATAGACACATCTCCTCACAGCCTGTTGTCACTTCAGGCACGGATTCCTTGCTGCAGGATTGTCTTGCTGCAGACAAGTCCAACTACAGAGCCAAGCAGAGCCGTATCATGTCATCGGAGAGGCGCAGGAACTGGAAAGGCCACTCAGACCCCTTGGCCAGTCATTCTTGCTCTAGGAGATGGTCTCCAGGACAGCCCTTCCGTGACTGCATACCCAGTGAATGCTGAGTCTGGTGTGCTTCTGATGAAGTGGCACTGGAAAGTGGTGGAGAGAAGAGCTATTCTCATACCCTGCCCTGGCCAACATGCAGGAGCGGGAATCCTCTGGAGGATCTCTTCCTCTACTAGGTCCAGCAGCACAAGAGCCCACACACTGAAATCACATCCTCCAAGAGAAACTCTCCTGATGACTTGCATGAGAAGAGAAGGTAGAACATGATGAGACACCATGAAAGACCTTCTATTTTCTCTTCACGCGCAATATAGTTCCCCACTGAGCAGTATCAAGCAGACTTATCCTTAATGTAAGATCAGTTTAGGAATCTACACACAGAAGCACATCCACTACAATGCAACCAGAAGAATTCACTTCTAACACCTAATAAACATACATACAGACACATGCACATTAAACAGGTTTTTCTATCTTGCTTGAAGATATACCCCAATATATCACTGCCACCACAGAAGGACTCATTTTGTGATCTCCCCTCCTTCTTTAATTCTTTCTCTCGTCTTCATCTCCATGTACCCCTAGAGCATCCTTCATTTGCAACAACCCTACTGGGAGAATCATGCTGGATGGGTTTCTGTTCCCTTCTAGCTAGAACATCAACTTGAAAGGAAGGTTTGTGCCAGGTTCAGTGTCAGCCAATATTCTTTCTATCTAGATGATCAGCAGATATGACACTACAAGTCTGATTCCATTAATTTCAACCCAGGTTACCGTGTGGTGTCAGCCTAATGGAACAAAACAAAGGCTTTCTTTTCCCCCTGGGATGTAGGACACCTTTACATAATGCAGTGAAACTGCTTCTCGAGCTGATAGCAGTAAGAGGCAGCACTTTTTCCATTGGCTGCCAGCACTGCAGAGAGATTAATAGTAAAAATGTCCAAATGACTGAAATGCCAGTGCCCATCCTCCTACAGTTCATCTGCATTTATGTACAATACTTGGGCTGTCTGGACAATTCAAGGTGGTTTCCAAGTAAAGGGCAGCTGTAGGCAAACTTTATAGCAGAGCTAATATACAGCCAGTGATGAGGAAATACAGGAAACATCTTTATTTTCAAAGGAACTCAGATCTATTTCATGGTCAGAAAATCACCAGGAGGAGATCTGGAAAGAGAAGCTGACCCTCAAAACAGCAACTGAGGACTGAATTTCTACTTAGCTGAGTGTTGTCTTCAGAAACAAAATAGGCATCAGAGCAAGAATAGTACAAGGACACATTAAAAGTCTTATTCTTAGATCAGTTGTCATAGAAGACAATGTAAAATGGTAATTTCTCAGGTGAGTGTAGGCAGAAAAAGGTGCAGGGGTAAAAAGAACACCAAAATTTGGTAGGAGAGTTTCCATGCCCAAGGGATAACCCAAGAGGGTGTATCTAAAATCAGTTCCCAGAATAGTCTAAGCTGAGGAAGATGACAAAGTTAACTGAACTCTTCAAAGTTCCTGTTTCTTCTTACTTAAAAAAAAAAAAAAAAATTAGACTGTCAGAAATGCAACAAAAATTGGAGAATGATGCTATTCAGAGTGTTGGGAGCTTTCAGAGCCACAGGCTGGACCAATGTCAGTCTACAGGATTTTGGCTGAGAAACTTAAAGAGTTCCTCTTAGGGACTGACTGAATTATTCCACTGCATCTTCTGACACTTATCTTCCTGTGCACGGAAGAACCATGAACTCTTTCTCACTTGAGAACCTACAGAAGAACAGAGCAGTGAATCTGTTCCCAATATTACGCTGAGTGTAAATTGACTAGCTGTGTAAAACCTGGCCTTGAAACTCAGCTGATTGCACTGAGGCCCTTAAGTAAAAGGAGGGTAAAACTACGGGTTTAGTCACTTTTTGGCTCTACTGTTCACATGCATATTACGAGACCGATGTGCAAGAAGGAAACAGTACAGGTGTCGTGTGAGCTCCTGAGATAGGAATGAGACGTTTGGAGTCATGACATACCTCATAGAGGTCAATCATCACATTCCCCTCCAGCCCTTGACTACTCTTGACATTTTCCAAGGCCAGGGTGAAGTACACCCCTCGGGTGTCGGAGATATACAGGTTGTACGTATCGTTCTGGTTCCACTCTTGTACAGCTGCAAACACCTGATTCTCATCTGTGCTGATAACATGCATGTCCTAAGGAAAGAAAAGAGAGGAAGGTTATTAGAGGGAGTTCCGCTCTGTCATTTCCAAGGGCACCAAATTGTGGAGGAGCAAGGGATGTATTTTGGCTGGAGTTTAATCGGAAACTGTAGACAACAGTCCTGCAAGCAGGTAATTCCATTCAGGTATATTTCACATCAGCTCTCTTCTGCCAATTTTCAAAGCAGTAATTAACTGATGAGGTGTTAATTGAAGATTTACATTGGCAGTACAGTGTTATACAGAAGCACTTTCCCCCCCATCATCATTTTCATTTTAATGAGTACTTTGTTTAGGGCCAGAGGGGTGAGGGGGGGTTGGCACCCGAGTAATTGCAGAATCACAGATCTTAAAAACATGGGTTGTTTTTTTTTAATAGAAGAAAAAAGCAGCACCTGAAACATCTGCTTCTTGCCTAGCATTCAGAAACCAAGCATGCTTGGGAACTGATACAAGGAGAATCTAATGGGTTACCATCTGCAGCCAGTGCTGCTGATATTTATCGTTTCTAATGACAGTACTGAGTAGAAGCCAAGGCCCTGGTCCACTGTGCTAAACACCTCCCAGACCCCCAGAAATATAACAGAAAGACAACCCTAATCACCACTAGATATAAAGAGCAGAAGTGTTGTTAGATCCCTAGTGTTATGGGTGAGGCTTTGTTTTACTCTGTGTGTTACAGCAAGCAGGAAGCAATAAAAAGATTGCATAACTAAACGAAAAACAGCAAGTATTGAACCTGATTCCCTCTTTCAATGCCTGAAGAAAGTACTACCCAGTAGGAAAAGCCACTGAGAGAGATTGTGCAATGAAATTCCCAAGGTCTATTCTGCCCAGCACAGCCAGCCTGAGTTCTTTGGTGCCATGAAAGCACTACCGTGGAAGTAGTAAAAGACATGCAGATTTCTTAGCACCAGGTGATTCCCAGAAGATTCGTCTGTTCTGGGTGGTTTGGGCCGATATCCCAAAGTTAAGTCTGCTTCCATGAATCTCAGCCAGGGCTTTCTATATGCAAAACTGGGTACTTTATCAGAAAACACAGTCTTTGGAAGCTGATGCTACTTCATCCTTCTGTTAATAATAGTCTTTGACAATTCACCTTCTTGTGGTTTTGTAGGGGGAATTAATACTTCCAGATACAGCCTTGTAATGTAAACGTGAACAATAATATAATAAAGAATAAATTTGAAAGTGGATTCACCATGAAGTTAAGATTCAGAACAGTTGCTTGTTCATCCAGATCCAGATCTGAGTATGGAGTGGATGAATATTCACTTTATTTACTTGCTTCTTTGCACTGGAGAAAAATGTAACCCAGAAGGTAGGTTGGTTTTGCGGAGGAAGAAATGGGCTTAAATCTGGAGGCAAGAGAGAAGGCAATGTAAGTCCTGCTGCCTTCTACTAACTGTGGTTGTGGATGGGTATCCTCTCTTAGCTCCAGATGTGCTAGTGGATTCATATTCTTTTTTTTTTTTCAGGGTGGGAGCTACTTTTTTTGCTTTTGGAGGAGGAATAATATAAAAGGACAGCCTTCATTTTGGTATGGAGCAAGAGCTTCACCACATCTTCCCCCATTACAACAATCAGTCATTTCACCTCCCCAGAGAAAGACAAGAGGACAGGAAAGCGAAGCAAGGCACCTTTCTCAAAATGTAATTGCCATCTCCAGGGGCTCCCTATGCACTTTGCCTACCGAGAGCCTCAGCTTTCCTCTCTCTGTTCCAGCACACAGTGCAAGTACATTAATATGCAGTTCTACTATCAGTCCCTCTCGCCTTTCCGAAGAGCACGATGCCGTGGTTGGGTTTGATCAGGTGTCTACTCGAGTGACTAAAGGCCAAGGCTTTCTGAATTACTAAACATGCTTCAATTGCCCTTTTTGCACTTGGTCAGGGAACTTTTCTTCCTGGCAAGTTAAATAGCAGGGATCTGTAATGCCTGTTTTATCCTGTCAATTACTGGGACTGTCAGCTCTTTTTAAGGTCTGTATTTAAGGATTTTTTTTTTGCGGTTATTGCTTCTTCCATCAGGATGTGCATCCTGAGGTTGAAAGAAGGTGATGAATTTAAAACAGAGGTGCCACACGCACCCACCCCATCAGCATTCAGCCAGTCACCAGTTAAGGACAGGTCTTTTAAAAAGAGAAATTGCTTGGCTTGCTACAGTATTCACAGATGTCTGCCCAGTGCATTGGTCTGAAATGGAGTGAATGTATCCCATGTGTACATTTAAAGGGATTATCGTGAGTGACATTACAGAGCCTGTGACAGAGCCTACGTTGTGGTGCTGTGGTACAGAATAGGCAGGAGCAACCCACAGATTGACATCACTGCAGAAATTACCAGGTCTCATTAAAGATGATTTAAAGGGTTAACACAACCGATATGCACATATGCAGTCATAGTCTTGCATGGGAGGGAGTTTCAAGTTAATTTAGGCTTTTAATCAAACTGGCCACCAGGCTATCAATACTACCAAGAAGAATATTTCAGTTTTGATTGGCTGTAGACCATTCCTGCCTCAGCAGCAGTATCACCTACCAAAGCTCCCTGTTGTCACACTCTTCCAGTTTAGCAAGGGTGACACGCAGAGACAAAAAGCTTGATATTTTGTCTTCAGTTCCAGAAGCTGCTTAGTACTGTTTACCATATTTGGCCCTTCTTTCTTAGCTGAATGAGATAAAAGAGAACTTAGGCATAAAAGTAGCTGCTTGTTTCAGTTCCTTGTATAGTATAAGGCTTTGTGCATTTTTAATAAAAGCTGTTATCATGCTTTGATAGCAGCCTACAAGACAGCCACAGCTCCACTGTAGCTCCTTCCAAGGCAAATGTAGTTCTTCAGTCTTTGAAGATATTCCGAGACTGTGACAAAGTGTCTGATCTCCTTAAATATCTGCCTTTTCTTTGGGTCATATAAGATAAATGCATTGTTCCAATTCCTATTCTTGGAGCACACGTTGCAGTTTAATGGTAGTGGATTTTTCCTGGCTCTCCAGAGACACATTTGAGAAGGTGGAAAGTTGGAAAAATAAGTGTGGGCTAAAGGAAACAGCCAGTTCAAAGCAAGCAACCTCTCTGTAGATGGTCTGAACCAGCTGTAAAGAACAATTCTGACTTGGGTGTTACAACCACCATGCTAAAAATGCAACCCCTTTGCTAAAGGCTACTTCAGGTAACACCTGTTTAAATTTGATCTGAATTGACACAGTAATTCCTTCCTGCTTGGACAGGAAGTTTCAAACCATGCCTTTGAGTACTATCTTTAACTGAAGTGTGAAGATTATCATAGCTTCTGGTAGGGTCTTCTGTGTCCCGTGAGCCTGGGTTTTCAGGCGATGTAAACAGGAGCAATGGGTACAGTGGCCGAGTGGGTAAAGCATGGCACTGAAGGTCTGTGTTTGAGTTGCAGTCCTGTTTTATGATGAAGGCCACCCAGTCAATGTACTATAAACAAGACAATTGGAGTAAGAAAGCAAAGACAGCCAGATGTGATGTTAGCCAAATTATCCCTTTGAACACTTCCATCTACAAAATCTGAAGTACTTTCAACTTCTAGGAACAAGCAAACCTTGCACTTTCTTTTTCTATTTCCTTTTGACAATCCTTGCTTAATTTCTTAGAAAGCATTTTCTCCAGATGTTAGACCTCACATATAAATTACAAAATTATTTTCTACTTTGGATCTTAGATTTCATTTAAGACAGACTGTACCAACAATGAAAAGGTCTCAAAAAAAAAAAAAAAAAAATCCCCCTCAGTCTTTGTCAAGAAGCTGTTAGGAGCCCAGAACAAAGTGGTGATTTCTTCAAAATGGAGCTAACATTTTATATAGGTCTTTAAAAAAAAAAATTCAGCTCCAGGAGGCAGCAATGGTCTTTCAAGCTCCAATGCTAAATCACCATTGTTCTTAATTAGGGAAGATATGGAGCAGACACACAAAGACTTTTTTTTTTGCTTGGTTCCCATTAAAATCTGCTAATGAGGCAAAGCACAAAAAGCGACCCACAAAGGATAGGGACAGGAGAAGGGAATTTTAAGTCCACAAAAATAGAAAAGAAAAAAAAAAAAAAAAGACAGTCCCCTCCAAAACTTAATTAACTACCAGAAAGAAATTGTAATTAACGTGGGCTGTGGTATCTGTCTACATTTAATGCCAATGCCCTTGAGTAGCCAAAGTGCTGACTTTGTTTTCAGTCCTTTCTTGCTTGCAAATATTCTTTTAAAGAAGAATGATGTTTTCACTCATTGCATGTCATCTTGCAGTTACTTGTGTTGGATTCAAGAATTTCTGTACAATTAAAATATCTGTAGGTTCATAAGGGCATTCCAGCAACAGCAACCTACCTTGGGCAAGGCGTACTTTGGCAGCTTCATCTGTGCAAATGCATTCCTTCTATAAGAAACGTAATAATGTGGTCTTCCTCCTGATGTCAACTATGAGAGAAGCAGGAAAGTTATCATCAGGGTTTTTTTTTTTAAATATTTTTTTATCATCAGAGCAAACATCAAGCAAAAGGTGTCGGGGGAAATACCACAGTGTTGGTGGCAACAGCTTAAAACTGCAGATCTATCACAACTGATGAATAAACACTGATCCAGCTGAGAGTGGCTAAAAAAAAAAAAAAAAAAAAAGAAGAGGAGAAATCCCATTTTCTGCAAAGAGAGACAAAGGCCAGAACTTCAGGTGAAAGTCTGGGGAAACTGAACTCCTGGCTTCACTTGGGCTATTATATCACCTGCTGATACCACAGCTCTCCTCTGCCTTAGCACAAACCAGCCCATTCTTTGCTATATTCAGAGCTGCCGTGTAGGCTATCAGTTAGGTCAGAAGACTGGCAGATGTGATGCTTGATTTCTATTTCTGTCTCCAGCTTTGGTTCCTCTGTAGCTCTATACGAGCCATCATGTGCATCTGTTACCAGATCAGCTAAGCATTCACAGCTCCTGAAGGCAGGAGTAGCTCTGTTGATTTGGAATTTCTGTGAATCTGGCCATTTATTTAAGTGCCTAAATACTGATGGGAAGACCTTGAAAATGCTGGGTTAGAGCAATGTGAGGTTTCATTTCCTACCACCTATTAAAGGGGGAAAAAAAATAGAAAGCAAAAAAGCTGTCAGTGCTATCCGACTTCCAGTGCGCCTGAAATATAATCAATGTTTGTAAAGTACTTTGAAATCCTTGGATTAAAGATATTGAAGAACAAATATTCCAAGGAATTTTTCATGCAGAACTTTCCTTTGTCTGATATCTGGGCTTATCAACACTTTTCTTTAGTAGTAAGTGCTTACAAATGCACTGCATTTGTTTAAAATGCAAGATACACAGAAACTAGGTTCATACCAGATTAAGTAAACTAAGACCTATTTCTTAGTCTAAAGCGCTTAAATAATATTTTTTTAAGGGAACTGGGCAAAATTTAGTGGAAGAAAGGTCAGAAGAATTGTTTATGAGAGAGTGTGAGTATGTAAATAAAACAAGGTGTAGCAGAAGTAAACCCACATTCCCTTATCCTTGTGCTTTTGAGCCTATTAATTCTCATTCCAAATGCCTCAGTTGCAGAAAAGCCAGATGGAGATCAAGGAAGGTAGGGAAGGTTAGGGGAGGGTGCTTGGGGTGTTCACCCATCCTTCCAAGCCTTTACTGTCCGGTATAGGGCTACTCATCCTCTGAAGAACAGTGCCTGGGATAAGGCAGGGTCCAGCCATGGTGTGTTATTTAGCTTGTCCTTGCCAGGCAGATACACCCAGGCACATACGTAGCCACTTGAGAAATTGCATTTTAAATTACCAGCCAACAGTGAATTCACTGACTGCTTCAAATACAACAAAGGTTGTTTCCAGGGATTACAATATTATTATTTCATACCTGTACATGTCAATTATTAATGATTGGTAAGTACTATTTCTTTGACCTGTTAAATTTATTTCTCTTTAAGAATCTCAAGGAGTTTAAGGATTAAAATAGGAACTTTGCAAATATTACATGATACCCTCCCAAACTGCATTAGGAACACGAATATATGAAGTTTTGCAAAGTCCCATTGGGCATTAAGGGCAATGTTGTAAAAGGCTGCCTCTCCTCACACGTTCCTCCTTACACCGTGCAGCTACCACGGAGGCGGAACGAAGCCAAAGTTTGACAGCACTGGGAGCACTATCCAACAGTTCATAGACAGAAAGAGAAATGCATCAAAATACAAGGGCTATCTGGAAAGGTAGACAAGCTCCCCAGCAGTGACTTCAGATGAGGCAAAGGGGTTGGCTTCTCTGCACCGTGGAAAAACATCGGGTCAGAACAGAGAAGACTAACAATCTCGAAAAGCACAAAACCAAGGCATCAGTGATGAAGTAATGAATCAATTCACATATGAAAAGAAATTCCCCAGCTCTTGTGTCACTCGACCCACAAACACACAGTCATTCTGAAACGAGAGAGAATAACTGAACAGTGATGCATGCCCCTGTTTTCCTTACCACATAAACATTTCATTTATGCCTCAGACGCAGTAGGCACAAAAGCTATTCTGGAAGGCATGTCCTGGACTTACTCGTGGATGATTTAGACTGGTGTTTATGACTGAGTTCATTAACTGAAAGTAATTAGAAATCAACTCACCCAATTTAAAATATAAGTCCTCTCTCTCTTCTCCACTCTCAAGTATGGCAGAATGTAAACTGTCTGGAAGACCAGTTTAGTCCTAACAACTTCCAGTTCCCCACTGTGTTCCCTATAATTCTGTTGTTATTTTTATCCTCTTCTGCTGTTATTAAATGGACAGTGGCAGCAGGCTAATGAAACCCATAGTAGTTCAGATCTATTCACCAGCTCTCACCTGGAACACAGCTTGGCTGAGTACATCTCATCTTCAGCCTTTTCACTATAATCACAACCAAGGCACAACAATAAAGCCTGATTACTCCTTCTTTGGTTATTTCCCAGATTCCCTCCCTCCTTTTTTATTTCCCTCTCATGCTCAAAAAAGCTTTGGTCTACTCCCTTGTAATAGCAGACGACTGACACATCACGTCAAGCTGGGGGGTTAGAGCAGTAACCCTGGGGTGTTGATGAGATTGCAGGGAGCAGCACAGAGCACCCCAGTACATATGATGGATGCTCCAGGTAGGAACTCTGTGACCCTACAGTGACAAGACACTAGAGATAAAAGGAACACTATTAGTATTATAACGAACTGCCACAGTCCACTCGAGTGACTTTAACATCTAGATCCAGTCTTGTCTGATGAGTTGGAACTAACACACATGCATACACATGCAAGGGAATGGAAGAGAAAATAATATAACATACAACAATATAATAGAAAATTATATAATAAATAAGCAAAGAGGGTGTTCTGCACCTGAACAAACACATAATCATCCTGGACGATGAGAGAGTTATGGTCAATATAGCCCGGAAAGGGTTTGCTGCGAGTGGCTTCACTGCAGTTCTGCATCTTGCAGGTGATATATTGGGCATCTGAAAGGAAAAGAACAAAACCAAGACTCTTGAGGTCCTGAGCACAGACTCTTACTACTGCCACAAACCTATATGCCGAGGCAGCATTTCTACTTCCCAGCCTCACAGGACATGAAGTGACACCAATCATTCAGCGCAACGCAACACTTGTTTCCCTTACACCCTTCATAAGTCCATCCTTGATCGCTTTCCTCCTTTAAGTTCCTTCCTTCTTCACCTGCTTCAGCCTCCCTTTATTTATTTAATTCCACCCTACACCAGAGATATACAACATGTCTATGCTGAGGGATAGGGACTGTCTGTGCTGATGAGCCTCTGTCATCCCCATGGTGTGGGATTTGTTGTAGAGCATTAATTTCTCCACGATCACATGCTGACTTTTAGAACATGGTCACGGTCTAGGGCATATACAAGTACGAGGCCACCTTCAGAGGACACCTGCCCCACAGTGTCACCACTGAGAACCTACTCCATGGCACACTTCTATTTCCTACAGCACTTACACTCAGACCAGGTTGGAAAGTAATTCAGAGCAACTCATGTTCAGGGGTTTTACCTGCTTCTCTGTTGACAGTGTAGGTAGATATACTCTGGCAGAGCTGGGCATTCATTCCACACACTCTGGAAACTAAAGGCTTTAGCAATTTCAATCAGTTTTATGTTTGAAAGTAAAAGGCCTAAATGCAGCCCTAAAGCCATTTCATCCACTGCTACTGTATGGGACAACCTCATCTCCTGTTCAGAAGCAGCGCAGGGTGCTTATCTCATAATCCATCCTCTGAATAAAAACATTTTGAATTTCTTCATGGTGATAATTTATCCTAGAATACAGTACCAGATTCTCAATATTCAATTTGGGCTCTTTCAAATCAATTAAGAAGTTGCATTTTGTTTAATGACGAAGTCAATTTGCAGGAAGAAGGATTTTGGCATTTTAGTATTAGCACTTACATTACAGAAACACTACCATGGCATTTAATCTTAGAGCTACTTCTAATATTTTTCCTTGTTGGAGAAGCACAGCCCCTTGTTTGATATAATTACCACCATCTGATCAGAGAAGTATCATTTTATACTGAAATAGAAATGGCTGAATTTTTACCATCTCATATTTAATCTCAGTTTTAATTAAAATCAATGATTTGACATTTCCTTCCTTACTTCTAAGGGCTGTTGACTTCTGCTTGAAACAGGCATGCAGGGTAACGAACCTTCAGGAAAGTTTGATGAGGGCTGATTTTACCCCAGCATTTGCAGAGTTCTTGGAATATATAAAGTGCTAAGTATTATTAGTCACTGCAGTTTATAACATTTTATGCTTCCACAGCTCACTGCAAAACATTAATTAAAACAGCCCCAACAGCCTGATCGAAATGCATTTCCCTTCAGAGGGATGTGATTTTTTTCCACATTAACCACGAGAGGGCAGGGAACAACGTAGCTCCCAGACAGCTCATTCCTGTGAGCTCAGGAAAGTTCCCTTTCAGAGCTGTTCAGCACTTTGTCCCTCTGCTCCTGGGAAGAAGGGAGATGACAGCACCAGAGCCTCTTTCACCACCCAACAGAGCTGTGTGGGGCAGCATATCCTCTCCTAATCGTAAGATGGAGAACAGGCTTGCGTTTCTTCACCTGCAACTCCACCAGTCCCCACTCCTCCTGTTGCTTCTGTCTCTTGTACCACGAAGGGCAGCCCCTCACCCCTCGCCTCCACCTTCACCCCCTCCCATTCTGCCTCAAGAAGTGAAGCACCTGACAATCCTGGGCTTAAACCAAGAGGCATCAGTTGAAATGGCTGGCCCCACCGCTCCCTGAGCTGTCGGGAAGACTGTGTGGCTTTTCACACACGGGATCAAATCCCACATACAGCTGTAGAGCATCAGATGTCTTGTTTCCCTCAGAAGACCTTGTTTCCTGTGGGATTTTTTTTTGCCCCCCACCACCACCATTTCCATTTTCTTCCACTGGCACATTGGCTTCCTGGGAGACACCAAGAGGAGACTGCAGTGCTGTCTAACTTCCCATGCAAACCAGTTATCTGTCCCAAGAGCACAAGAAGGCAACAGGACGGGGACCAGCCAGCGAAGACGGTTAAGGAATCTCCTCCACAGGAGATTTTAAAGAGTGGGCCAGGCTGAAATCCATTAGGGGTGACTGGAGTTTTTTTGATCCTGTTTTCAAGGAGGAATGGGGACTATGTCTATTTCTGTGGCGATCGCAGGAGTCTGTACAGCAGTGACTGTAGCAGTGACGAAGATTTACTAAGGTAATTCCTGTGAACTTTTACAGTGCAATTCTCCATGGCTTCAATTCTAAAATGCCAGTAATAATGACTAAAGGGCAGAGCACTGAAATTTCTTAAGCTAATCTCCCCAACAGACAAACCCTGAGATGTGCACACCAAGAAAAGCTCCCTCTGCCATGGGAGGCAGAAAGAAGGAAAACAGGCTTCTTATGGTGCCTGGATCCCTCTTTTTTTCTTAAGGGAAGCTTTGCTATGCTCACATTAACTCAAGGATTTTGTTTAGGCATTTGATTCTCATGGACATTTTATGTGATTCCATTGGCAGAGCTTTGTAATTTAGCATTAATTAATGTCAATTAATGTATTCAGTTGCTAAGCTTTGGAATTAATTTCATTAGTTTTCCCGCACAGCTGTTTTCCCTGCCACAGGTAATTAGGACATTATGCTTTTCAGTTCCAGAACCCTCACCTCTAACAACAGCTGCTGTTTTTAATATACAACAACAAAGTCACGCAGCGCCTGGAGAGAAGAACATGCAACTCCCAGCTCTAACACCCCCAGTCAGTTTGATTTTGACAGGTTTAGACACCAACAGTAGGATTTTTCTTGGGGATAGGCAGCTATTTCTAAAGAGGAAGCAAGAAAAGTCACAGAACACAAGAATGCAGAGACATCTTGGAGGGGAAACCTCTGACAAAATTAATCTGTTTCAGTGGGAAAGAGAATTGCAAATGCTAACACATAGCAAGAGTTAAGAGCCAGAGGGACCCTGTGCTGAGAAATACTTCAGTCTTTGCTGTTTATTCAAGCTCCATCCTAATAAGTTCTCAAGGGAAATTCATCCAGCCTGTCCCAGAGAAATTTCTTGGCTCAGTTGGTGGAGGTGGAAGGACGTTGGTGGTTACTGGAGGTTGGTGAGCCTCTACGAAAGTGCAGAGCAGAGTTTCAAATCCATTCCTAAAGCAAAGTAGGACTTTCTTCAGGATACTTTGTTGGCAAGTGTTATTTCGTATGACATATCAAATCATAATAGCCACCACTTTCCAGTCTAAGCTTATATTTTTCAAAAACCTTATTTGATCACAAGGAGAATCAGAGGAACTATTCACTGTACTCAGTGTGAATGTTTCATTCCTCCTCATTTTTATTGTCTTTAATTCATTGAGGAATGTGTTCTTCTCTCTACAAATAAGGACAAATCAGGAGTTTATGCACAGAGCATCCACACTATCTATAACTTGTCTTCCAGATTTATTAGGGAGTATCCTAGTTCATTTCTGAGCAGCGCAGACCTTAGGGATAGTTTCTGCTTTTGAAGGTTGATGGCATCTGGTAACAAATGAACCATAAGAACATGGTGGTAACGTATCTCACTGAATGACCCAGGCCTGTAACCCCTCTCCCAAAGTGACCAATAACAGAAGCCTAAAAAAGATTGTAAGAATTTCCCCAGGTGCCTTGGCAGTCCAGGTGCACCTTCAGCATCCACAAACTCACATGGCAATAAGTACCACAATTTAATTAAACGTCCTCCCATATACTAATCTTTCTACTCCTTTTCTGAGAAAGGCACAAAATCACTGTTCTTTATCCCTTTCCATCTGGTCTGAATATTGATTTGTAAAATGTTGTTGATATGAGAATATATTCACAACTCTCCAGGACTCAGCAACTGCAAAGCAATTAACTAGTAATGAAGATCAGTGAAACGAAGCCATCCCATTTACGAACTACACACAAATCTATTTTATCCTGCTGCTACTCTTTCTTCTTTACATGTCAGAGTCAGGAATCTTTCTTTACATGAGGAAGTACATCCTCTGCCATTTCTGGCATAAAAATATAATTAGGAAAACTAACAGATGTCATTCTCCAGGACAAATACTAATCATAGGAAAAATACTAATCACAATCAGGAAAAATAAATAAATCACTGTACAGATTTAGACACTATGGGAATTAATTCACGACTCTAGCTCTGTTAGCAAAAGACTGTCAGGCTAGTTTGCCTACTCGTTTTTTCTACAGCAGTGATTATTTTGTTCTTCTTAGTAATGTTCTGTGGAAACAGAAATTAAAGTCCAGGCACAGCTTTGTGATTCAGACACTATGGGCCAGATGCTCAGTCCATGTTGATCAGCAAGCAGAGCATACCTGCTGACCACAGGTGAGGCTTTGGTCTTACTTGCAATCACAGTCGTACCTAAATTACCTTTCAATAAGAAACGTTGCTGTGTAAATCAGGACAGCAGAAGAAAAGCAAAGGAAACAAAAGTACCTTTTAAATTTAAGGAGCTCTCTAAACTTTTGCCAGCACATTAGAAAACCCTTTAGATTCTTTTATCCACTTTAAAAAAATTAAAAAAATACATAAGTTAAACTTTATTCAAAATCAATTGGCATCTATCTACATAAGCGAATGCATATCTCAAATGTGTCAGCTGGTTTTCTTTACTTGCATTTATGAAACTGCTACTTAGACATCCTTTGAGTCAGCTTTGCTTTGCCACTGGGTACCCAGTCAGTCTCCAAATACTTAGTAGGAATCCATCTTTGTAATTCTCACCAACAGTCTGGATTCCTCAGCAGGGATCACCTCAAGAAAAAAATACTTCCATGTTAATTAGCTTGAGTCAAGCCTTATTGGGATAACCATCCTGAGCTCAAATTGGAGAAACCCATTGATTAAAGACCTTTCAGGACTTGTGTGTTCTTTACAAACTTAAAACTCACATGGCATTAAGTTTATATGCTTTCTGAAAGCACTGCAAGGTGTACTTGAGCAAACCTTGATTTCGATCCCACCAGTCACTCTGCCTGCTGACTATGGTGGTGAACATAAGAGAAGCTTATCGTGTGGTTAAGAACTGTAGGGGATTAATTGTGTGACTGGGGTGTTGACCTGAAACCAGCAAAAAAAAAAAAAAAAGAAAAATCACAATTCCTGCTGACTTTACTGGCTTGACTTTGATCCTGTTCCAAAAATCAAAGTGGAACACCAGGGACACACAAGTGTACAAATGGAAATGTGCGATAACGTTCATATGAACTTCTTCCAACCAGAAAAATCAGTTTTACTACTGTGCTCTCAGTCCCAGCTTGCCTCAGAATGGGCCTGAAGCCTTTAAAAAAAAATAAACAAAATCATTTGACAAGATGAAAATTTGCTTGGTGCTCTCCAAAATTCACACAACAGGATTGAAAACATAAATGGCAATGATAAGCCCTGCAAATCTGTCTCCGTCACTACAACTAAATTGCACGGTCTGTACTCAGTTTGTTCATCACTGCCTTCATCGCCCTACTTTGACGAAACACAGTGTGTTCAGGAGTCCAGATATTTCTGGAGCAAAAAAAATTAGGGAGAATTTAGCTCAGGTACAACAGTGCTAGACAGATCCTCAGGAGGTGTAAATCAATGTGCCGCTGAAGTTATACTGATTTATGCCTGCTAAGAGACTCCTATTTTGGTCAGTGTAAACCTTTTACATTATGTATATAAACACAATAAATAAAATGCACAGACAGACCATAATCAGGGAGAAGAGATAGAGAGTTATTGGTATTCTAGCAGGGAAAACCCAATAGTAAGGTTGTTGCTGATAGATGTTCTCAAATAACACTGCCAGGGAGATGGGCTAACACCGTACTCTGCTGACATTTCTACTTCTTCTCACCTAAAGCTGCAGTCGTACTACTCAGCTTCTGTTGGAAAAGATACCAGCACAAGAACAAGGTGGTTTTTTTTCATTTGTGTTGACTTCAGCAGGTTTTTGCTTAGCCCTTGTATTTCTGCTTCAGGATACTTTATTTCATTGCACAGATTGTGTGGTGGTTTCCACACCACCTCCCTTTCTTTCCTTCTTTCTCCCTGCCTTGTTTTGGCAAGTCAACCTTCATCCACCTTCTCAAATTTAATCCTCTTATTGAATTTTTACACTTGGTTAACTCCCAAAAGAGATATTCCAAACAAAGTATAAATAAGTAAATACAGGAACATTTAAAAAAGCATACAAATACAAAAACGCACAACCCACCCACCCCCCCCAAAAAAAATCCACATGAAAAATAAAAATCCCAAGAAAAA